>WOXC01010136.1:0-168971 GCA_011680675.1 Gymnobelideus leadbeateri | reverse complement strand
AAAACCAAATAAGAGAAGTGGAGGAAAAATTAGAAAGAGAAATGAGAAGGGTGCAGGAAAAGTATGAAATGAGAGTCAACAGCCTGACTGAGGAAAACAACACCTTAAAAAATAGACTAACTCAAATGGCAAAGGAGGCCCAAAAGGGCAATGAGGAGAAGAATGCCTTAAAAAGTCAAATTTGCCAGATGGAAAAAGAATCTCAAAAGTTCACTGAGGAGATTCATTCCTTCAGAGTTAGACTGGAGCAAATGAAGCTAATGACTTTATGAGAAATCAAGATGCTGTTAAGCAGATCCAAACAAACGAAAGATTAGAAGGCAATGTGAAATATCTCATGGGAAAAACCACTGACCTGGAAAATAGATCCAGGAGAGACAATTTAAAAATTATTGGACTACCTGAAAGCCATGATCAAAGAAAGAACCTAGAAATCACCCTTCAAGAAATTCTCAAGGAAAATTGCCCTGATGTTTTAGATCCTGAGGGCAAAATAGAGGTTGAAAGAATCCACAGATCACCTCCTGAAAAAGATCCCAAAAAGAAAACTCCCAGGAATATTATAGCCAGGTTCCAGAATTCCCAGATCAAGGAGAAAATACTCCAAGCAGTCAGGAAGAAAAAATTTCAATATTGTGGAAACACAATCAGAATAGCCCAGGACCTGGCAGCTTCTACACTGAGGGATCGAAGGGCATGGAATATGAAATTCCAGAGGGCAAAAGAGCTGGGACTGAAGCCAAGGGTCACCTACCCAGCAAAACTGAGTATTTTGTTTCAGGGGAAATATGGTCATTCAGTAGAATAGAGGACTTTCAAGCATTCTTGAGGAAAAAACCAGAGTTGAATAAAAATTTTGACATTCAGACACAAGAAGCAATAGATACTTGAGAAGGTAAACAGGGAAAAGAAATCAAAAGGAACTTATCAAAGTTGAACTAATTACATTCCTACATGGAAAAACAATAACTATGACTGATGAAACCTTTCTCAGTATGAAAATAATGGAAGAAGGGTATACAGGCATATGAATACATATGTGAATGTGTGTATATAAGTTTACAGGTATGAGGATAGAGGGCACAGGTCGAATTTGGTGGGAAGGGATGATACTTAAGGGGTGAAGTTCAGAGGTGAGAGAGGAAAGTGGCAGGAGGAGATAGGGAGAGATGGGGGCAGGGGCAAACTATCTCATGTAGAAGAGGCAAGGGGAAGTAGTCGCAGGGGAGGGGAAGAACAGGAAGGCAAAAAGGAAAAACCATATTCTCATTGAGTTTGGCTCAGGAAGAGAATGACATACATACTAAATGGGATATCTCATCCTGTAGAAGAGTAAGGGGGAGGGGTATGAGAGGGGGAAGGATAGAGGGGATGGCAGGGAGGAGGGGAAGTTGGAGGCACCCACTTTTGAAGAGGGACAGGATCAAAGTAGGGAATAGACCGGGTGGGGGTTGGGATGGGTGGGAGGGAAATATAGTCAGTCTTTTACAATATATCTACTATGGTAATATTTTGCATAGCTATACATGTACAACATATACTGAATTGTTTATCTTCCCAGCGGGAGTGGGTGACAAGGGACAAAGGGACAAAGGGAATGGATCTGGGATTTGAAGTTTTAAAATTAAATGTTTCAAATATATATATACTATTATTAATACTATTTTGCATGTAACTGGAAGATAAGATGTGCAGGCATTAGGGCACAGAGATTCACCTTGCCCTAATGGAAAAGTTGAAAGAGGTATGGGAGAAGATATGGGAGAGAGCAGATTGGATGAGGGGATATCTTTTTTTTTTTTTTTTAAAGCAATTGGGGTTAAGTAACTTGCTCAAGGTTACACGGCTAGTCATTGCGTGGGTGCTCATTTTCTGAGGCCGGATCTGATCTCGGGTCATCCAAACTCCGAGGCCGGCACTCTTACTCACTGCGCCACCTAGTCGCCCCTTTAGGGCAATTGGGATTAAGTAACTTGCCCAAGGTTACACGGCTAGGTTTTTGTTTGCGCGGATTAAGTGTTGGAGGCCGGCTCCGAACTCAGGTCCTTCTGATTCCAGGGCCGGCATTCACTGCGCCACCTAGCCGCCCCGATGAGGGGATATCTTGTGGGACTGCTGTTCTGGGGTGGTGGGTAGGGGAAAAATAGGGGGAAAATTGTAACTCAAAATCTGGTGGAAATGCATGATGTAAACTAGAAGTTAATAAAGCATTTAGAAACAAAGAAAAACTGGGTTTTTCTAGCTTTTCTGGTTAGAAAAACAAGGTTTTCATCCTAGCTTGACATTTCCACTCATGTTTCTCCCAAATAATTAAATAGTGAGCTAAAAACCATATAAAGGGAATAATTTTCTTGATGACTGTTTTGGTTTCTCTGGTTGTTTTTTGTTAAAAGAAACAAAATATCATTTCTATCTCTATTCTAATGTGTCTAGTAATATGGCAAATTCATATATTTTCTTTCCATTTTGTATAGAATCATATTTTAAAAGTTCTAATTTTATCTGTATCACCTTAAATACCATCATTTCCTATGTGGGCCCTTCCACAAAAGCTATCCCAGTCAATCTAAAGTCAATAAGTATTTATTATGCATTACTACCTTCCAGGCACTGTGCTAAGCATTGAGGATATAAAGAAAGGTGGTGGAGAAGTCCTTAATCTCAAATAACTCACAGTCTAATGGAGAAGACACATGAAAACAACTATGTACAAATAAGATGTGTGCATATTTGTATGTGTATGATAAACTGGGGATAATCAACTATGGAGTCCAAAATTATCCAATCCTCAAGAAAAACCACTGAGGCAGAGCTCTGAGCCATTAACCATTTATTAAAGGGATCAGATCCTGAAGGGATGAATGGGACCTCAGATCTTCTTCATGATCTGAGATGCCCCTGGTCCCCAGGGCCTTAGTTTTATAGGGCTTGATACCCAGGCACTCAGAAGAAGCAAAGTAAAATGCAGTCTCATTGGTTGATAAACCTTGCTTTTGACCCTCTATGAGAGTCAGAAAACAAGTGATCAGCATGGGTGGTCACAGGATGGGCGAGGCAAAGGTTATCTCCACTGATGACATGATCATAAGATGATCCCCTGCATGTGTTAGGCAGGGGAGAGTGGTCCAGAGGTACAAAAATAAGTTGGGGGATTTTCCATATCACATCAAGACATACCCACATGGGATTTGATCATGAACATTCTTGTGGTTAGGCAAGTGAGCTTCATAACTGGTAAATAAGTGGTGAATAGTGAATTCATAGGTTTTAAAATTTGAGGTTCACTGCTATCGTCATATGTTATATAATTATCTATTAAATTATCTTTATATAATATGCATAAAATATGCATTAAAATATTTATTCTTATATATTAATATTAACAGACTAAACTGCCTTAATATATGTTACTGGATGAGTACATCACTAATAACTGATAACAATCATTACCCCTATGGAATCACACTGAACTGATTAATGCCAATTGGAGAAAAATAGGGGTCTAATTAAAATCATCTTTGTTACATCAGAGGGAAGGCACTAGTATTAAGGGGAATTGGGAAAGGCTTCTTATAAAAGATATTAATTCAGCTGAAACTTGAAGGAAAACAAGGAGGAAAGGAAATGGAGATGAGAAGAAAGAGAATTCCTGGCACAGGGGACAGTCAGCAAAAATGCATGATCAGTAGACAGAGTACCTTATGTGAGGGAAGAACAGCAAGGAGGAAGAGTGTCACTAAATCCAAAGTACCTGGCAATAAGGCCAAGAAGACCAGAAAGGTAGGAGGGCACCAGATTAGGAGAGATCCCAAATATCCTACGGGTCTGCATACACTAAAAACCATAACTTACAAGTCAGCAATGTGGTTATTTTTACCAGTTCTCCAAAAGATATAATTCAGAGCAAAAAACAACTAAAAAGAAAAGCAGCAGTAATGCATATCTTTCATAAACCTGGGACACACTGTCCCATAAATACACATTATCAGTGAAAAAGATAGACACATAGAAAGGGTAGACAAATAGAGAACACACATGAAGGGGCACAAAGGGAACACATGTGGCAAGAATTGCACATGGAAAGATACAAATGAGTGTTTGTGATGGAATGTTGAGTTGGGAAAGTAAGTAATATTCAAATTTCATTCTAAACATCACCCACTTATAAATGTTTTTTTTAAACAAATAAGAAGTCAGACTTCTGAATCTGATTATTTGTAGTAGCCACTCTTCAGTCCCCCTCCTCCATCTCACACCAGGCAAATACTATCATAAATTTAAAACTAAAAGAGACTTTAGGGATTAGTTCATATAATTCTTGCACTTAATAATGCATTAAATGTTTAAATAATTTGTTAATCACTTAATAAAGGTTTGCTTTAATTTGATTGAATTTAATTTTTATACTTAAACCCATAACATATTGGATAGTAAATACAGATTTCACTTGCAGAAAAAAAAAAAGTCTTGCAATTTAAGGGAGTATGTAGCATTATTGTGGGGATGAAGAACATATAAATGTCTTATAAATAAACTTGTAAGTACATTCAGTAATTGACATCCCAACCTCTGCATCAGAATATTATGCAAGTATTTTTCTTTTTTCTCTTTTTGCTTTATTGGAGGGGGGGATACAGGGCAATTGGGGTTACATGACTTGCCCAAGGTCACACAGCTAGTAAGTGTTAAGTGTCTGAGGCCGAAGTATTTTTCTTAGTAAAATGCTTCTGCAGGGGGTGGCTAGGTGGTGCAGTGAATAGAGCACCAGCCCTGGAGTCACGAGGACCTGAATTCAAATCCAGCCTCAGATGCTTAACAATTACTATCCATGTGACCTTGGGCAAGTCACTTAACCCCAATTGCCCTGCTTTCTCCCCTGCAAAAAACAAAAAACAAAAATAAAAACCATGTTTCTGCAGTAAAGGATGGGTTGGTTGAATAAAATAAAAGGCATGGGGTAGTTTAAAATGGGGGCAGAGTCTACACTTGTTACAGAATCATGTGTGTGTCTAAGTAATAAGAACAATATTAACAACTAGCATTTATATTGTGCTTTAAGGTTTGCAAAATTCTTTACTAGCACAGAAAGGATTTCCCACATAATCATGTAATAAATGACAAGGAATAATAAAGGAGAGAGTAATAATAATATTTAATGGGTCAGATTATTCAAAGCCTAAGTAATTTCCACTTCTTTCATCATTGTTTCATAGAGCTGAAAGAGATGTCAGAGGTCATCTTATCAAATCCCCTCATTTTGTTGAGGAAACTGAAGTCAGAGAGAGTACATGATTTGGCTATGGCTGTACATATGAATATAGCATCAGAGGTAAGATTCGAACCTGAGATCTCTGACTCCAGAGCCAATGTTTTAAAGGTGAATTTAAAAAGCAAAATAAAAACGAGTCTCAAGGCAAGAGAATTGATCCTCCCTCTTCAGGAGTTGAGAAGACCCAGGGAAATCAATGATACTATGAAGTATAGGTCTGTGCTCTCAGGTTTCAGTGAATCAAAAATCTGGGACGGACATAAGGTCCTAACAGAGGAAATTAAGTTGGCACATTTTTAAAATAATATATTAATTGAAAGAGGGAAGAAAGCTTTTGAAATTGCTTGGTTTGTTATATTTCCCATTGAACAAAAACATGAGAAACATAGCAAAACAAAATGCCTGTTCCCACAAGTGGCCTCTGTGGACAGAGTCAATTTATTTAATCATTATAAAAACTGTACTGGCACATTGTCAGGGAGAATAGAGCGTATAAGGTTTTGAACCCAAAAAAAATGCTGGTATGATTTATTTCCTGTTATTAACAAGGTAGAGATATTATCTCTTCTAAAATCATGTTTTTATTGTCTCTTTATCAGTGAAATTAGACATATAATACTATGCCACAGGCTGCTCAAGGGTTTAGACACTGGCATTTCAATTTTCTGAGTGAGATTTCCAAGATGATCTAAAGTAAATGTGCTGGTCTTTAGATATGGCCTTGAACCTAATCTGTTAGCATTCCAAGCACCATTAGGCTAATGAAGTCCAACTTGCTATCTGACACTGTCATGATAAGCTTGCTACCGATTCGGCTATGGAAATTGATCTAAGAAAATCAATGAAAAATTGAAAAAGATGGAGTCTATTTTGATAACTGGAAACTCAGAGAAAGGGAACTCTCAGAAGTCTATTTGGAATAAAAAGAAGACTAGGAACAAGGAACATGCTTGTAAATGTTTAACAACTAGCTTTCAAAAAAAAGCATAAAACAAAAACCCACTTTTATGTTTAATCTGCAATATTACCATTTTTTCCAAAATTTTCTTTAGTCTCTAGACAATCAACATAACAATAAATTAAGCTTTGATTTATAGAATCTACCAATTCCCATGGAATAAAGGCTTATATTATACAATCACTTCTCCTGAGTTGGTTTGATTTGGTTCTTCAGCACATCCCTGCCAAGGCCTAATGAGTTCACATTATAAAAGTTCAAATTAATAACTATTATAGCACAAATGACCATGGCTTCTACCACCTTAAGGCCAAGTATGTGAGATGTCACCATTTCTTCCTCCCATGGTTCTCTGATATACTTAAAGGGTTTTTTTTTTGGGGGGGGGGGTATAAATTGTCTGTCATTGTCTCCAGCCCTCATGGATGGTGTTCCCACAAGTATAAAAGGTATATATTATGTTCCCTAGTTTCATTTTGTCACTAATGGTCTGATCAGCTTTTACACAGAAATACTTACTTCAGAAAGAATAATCACAAATATACAAACTTACTATCTCCAACACATGGGCAGCATAGTTGTCCTGTCCCCTTCTACCTCAGTTTCTGGAGAAGGGAAGGGAATTAGGTTTATAGCTTCACTCAGTTCCTAAAGAGCATAATCCCAGCCCCAAGTCCAAAATCCCCACTTGGGTTCAAGTCTCAAGTACCCTAACTTCTTAGGGCTTCCATTCCAGATTGGCTGGCTGAATCACCCCACCTCCAAACCTGACTCCAAGGTCATCATGACTCAAATTCCTGGGCCACTTTGGGATCACCTCTGACACCTACAGCTGAGGACAACAAACAATACAGATGAGAAACAAACATGCACACCTTCCCTTAGCCACTGTCCCCTTTTTCTATCTCAGAACTGGGAAAAGGTGAAGGAAAGTCTTCCCCTCTCACTGATTCAGTTCATGGTACTCATGCTGTGGGTAAACTGTGATCTTCATTCTTTGGATGCAGCAGACAAAATTCACTGAAAAGAGTGCATCATCTCCATCTCCTGGTTTTCCTTGATTCTCTTAAGTCTCAGACCAAATTTCATCTTCTACAGGTGACCTTTCCTGTTTTCTCTAAATGTTAGTGCCTCTCCTCTGAGAGTACTTCCACTTATTCTGTATTTTCCGTAATTTTTCTGACTCTTCTGACTCTTTTCAGCTATATTTGACTCTTCATGACCTCATTTGGGCTTTCTTGGCAAAGATGTTTTCTTTGCCAAGATTTCTTTCTCCAGCTCGTTTTACATATGAGGAAACTGAGGCCAACAGAGTTAACTGACTTTTCAAGGGTCACAACAGCCAGTAAGTATCTGAGGCTCCATTTGAACTCAGGAAGATGAGTCTTCTTGAGTCCAGGCCCAGTCCTCTACGCACTGTGTCACCTCGCTCTCCTAATCCTGTATATTTTTGTATATAATTTTTGTATGTTGTCTCCCATATTAGACTGTGAGATCCATGAAGACAGTGTATACCAGTGTTTAGTTCAGTGCCCAGTAAGTACTTAATTAACACTTATTGACTTGACTTGAATATCTCCTAATGTCCACATACCAGAATCTTAATTTTCCCTCAAAGTCCAGCATCTCAGACAGTGACTTGTAAATAGAAGGCATTTAATACAGTTTTATGTAACTGAATTGAAATCTAATTAGATGAAGATGGCGGAGTAGAAACAGCGCGGCCAAGGTGCTCTTCCCCCATATCTCCTCCAAACTATGTGAAAGGGGACTCTGAACAACTTCTGGAGCCCCAGCACCCACAGAGCTACACAGAGAAGCTAACCTCCCCCTGAGGAAGGACCAGCGCAGCGGTCTAGGAGCCGGCAGCGTGCAACGCGCAGAGTGCAGGAAGCAGAGCCGAGCTGAGCCCAGGTCCACCTGAGCCGAGGTTTTAGCCCCAGGGCGTCAGGACCAGCAGCTGGCTGGAGGAACCCCAGAACACCAGCAGCTGTGGTGACTCCAGAATTATCAACATAGACATGCCTAGGACAAAGTAAGAGGTTAGTGTCCTATGGACTTTGGGACCTGTATTTGGGGGAATGTGTCGGCTCCCTCCCCTAGGGGCTAGAAGCCACTGAGGAGACACGCCATTTTGTAGTTTTCAGAGGCAGCTCTTGGCCTGCAATTAATTGTAGGGAGATCCAGCAATCAGTCTTGGGGGGCTAATCACTCTTGCTTTAACCTCCCTGGATCTGGATTGTGATCTAGGGTGGAAGTCGTGGGTGGGTTTACAGCTTGCCAGAAACGGAAGTTGCCCCCCACACGTTCGGGACGAAAATTCCTCTATCTGGCCTTAAAGCCATAGTGTGGCAACAAGCCCCAAAGTCAAGCAATTAAGTGGCAACATGCCAAGGCAAAGGAAACATAAAAATGCAACCCTAGACTCCTATTTTGGGGGCATAGAGTGGGAAAAGGACTGTGAGGTCAGAAGTCCTGCTCCAAAAGCCCCAGGGGAAAACATGAGCGGGTTGCAGGCCATAGAGGACCTTAAGAAGGACTTTAAAAATCAAATAAGAGAAGTGGAGGAAAAATTGGAAAGAGAAAATGAGAAGGATTCAGGAAAAGTATGAAATGAGGGTCAACAGCCTGACTGAGGAAAACAACACCTTAAAAAATAGACTAACTCAAATGGCAAAGGAGGCCCAAAAGGGCAATGAGGAGAAGAATGCCTTAAAAAGTCGAATTTGCCAGATGGGAAAAAGAATCTCAAAAGTTCACTGAGGAGATTCATTCCTTCAGAGTTAGACTGGAGCAAATGGAAGCTAGTGACTTTATGAGAAATCAAGATGCTGTTAAGCAGATCCAAACAAACGAAAGATTAGAAGGCAATGTGAAATATCTCATGGAAAAACCACTGACCTGGAGAATAGATCCAGGAGAGACAATTTAAAAATTATTGGACTACCTGAAAGCCACGATCAAAGAAAGAACCTAGAAATCACCCTCCAAGAAATTCTCAAGGAAAATTGCCCTGATGTTTTAGATCCAGAGGGCAAAATAGAGGTTGAAAGAATCCACTGATCACCTCCTGAAAAAGATCCCCAAAAGAAAACCCCCAGGAATATTATAGCCAGGTTCCAGAATCCCCAGATCAAGGAGAAAATACTACAAGCAGCCAGGAAGAAACAATTTCAATATTGTGGAAACACAATCAGAATAGCCCAGGACCTGGCAGCTTCTACACTGAGGGATCGAAGGGCATGGAATATGATATTCCAGAGGGCAAAAGAACTGGGAATGAAGCCACGGGTCACCTACCCAGCAAAACTGAGTGCTTTGTTTCAGGGGAAAATATGGTCATTCAGTGGAATAGAGGACTTTCAAGCATTCTTGAGGAAAAAACCAGAATTGAATAGAAAATTTGACATCCAGACACAAGAAGCAAGAGATGCCTGAGAAGGTAATCAGGAAAAGAAATCAAAAGGAACTTATCAAAGTTGAACTATTTACATTCCTATATGGAAAAACAATAACTGTGAGTGATGATATCTTTCTCACTATGAAAATAATGGAAGAAGGGTGTGTGGTCATATGAATACATATGTGAATGTGTGTGTAGATGGTTACAGTTATATATGGATAGAGGGCATAGCTTGAATTTGTTGGGAAGGGAGAATACTCAAGGGATGAAATTATGAGGTGAGAGAGGAAAGTGGCAAGAGGAGATGGGGAGAGACAGGGTAGGGTAAACTATCTCATGTAGAAGAAGCAAGGGGAAGTGGCTGCAGGGAAGGGGTAGAACAGGAAGGCAAAAAGCCAAAACCATATTCTCATTGAATTTGGCTCAGGGAGAGAATGACATACATACTAAATGGGATATCTCACCCTGCAGCAGAGTAGGGGGAAGGGGGATGTGAGGGAGGATGATGGAGGGGAGGGAATTCTAGGGGGAGGGGAGGTTGGAAGTACCCACTATAGAAGAGGGACAGGATCAAAGTAGGGAATGGACCAGTTTGGAGGTGGGATGGGTGGGAGGGAATTATAAGCAGCCTTTTACAATATATCTACTATGGTGGTGTTTTGCATAGCTATACATGTACAACACATACTGAATTACTTATCTTCCCAGAGGGAATGGATGACAAGGGAAAAAGGGAACGGATCTGAGATTCGAGGTCTTGGGGTTAAATGTTTCAAATATATAAACACTATTATTAATACTGTTTTGCATGTAATTGGGAGATGAGATGTGCAGACATTGGGGCACAGAGATTCTCCTTGCTCTAGTGGAAGGGTCGGAGGGGGTATGGGAGAGGATATGGGAGAGGGAAGATTGGATGAGGGGATATCTTGTGGTACTGCTATTCTGGGATGGTGGGTAGGGGAAAAATGGGGAGAGGATTGTAACTCAATATCTGGTGGAAATGAATGATGTAGGCCGGAAGTTAATAAAGCATTTGTTAAAAAAAAAAAAAGAAATCTAATTAGATCATTGGATTTCTGGTTATGGGGAGGCTTCTTTGTACCTCAGTGATATACTAATTATCAATTCAAGGGAGGAAAAGAGTAATCTACCCTAAATAAATTAGGCTCCTTCAGGAGCCAAGGGAGTTAAGGAATAGATACTGTTTTTAAGCCTTAGTTTCTGAAGCTCGTTAGCACTAACATGTAAAATGACTAATATCAGATCAGTCTCTTAGCCAACAGGGGAAAGAGAGACAGAGTATAAAACACTGGTTGTCGAAAGAAGATTAACGATTACTCACAAATGCAACCATATTGCTTAATTGGGTTACAATCCTCTCTGATTCTCTTTTTGAAGGAGTACCCTGTCTAGCTCAGTTATTTGCTGGTTCTTTGAAAATACAGCAAAACTATGTCTTACTATATTGTGTGAATAATTTCATCATGAAATATATGGGACAGAACAAGAAGATATGGGCTACAGCTACATGTCACTTGTGTTGTCCTTGTCCTTACCACCACCACCAGCCTTATGCTATGTAGTCTTAGATGGCAACCAGCCAGAGGCAGATGGTGGGGAGGGGAGAAAGGAACAGTAACTAGGGAGAACTCTTGTACCAAATTTCTCCAGGACCAAATAGGGCACTAGAATGGGGGAAGTACAAGAAATGGCGGTAACTTCTAAACTCTACAATTCTTTCATTTACTTTTCTGATTAATTAATAGCTCTCCCAAGGCCTGTTTTCCCAGACACAGGCTGAGTAGAAGAACCCCTCTTTCCATTCAGCAGGATACTCTGTCCTCTCACAGCTCAGGAAACAGAATGGGCAGCTCTTGAAGCACAGGCCGTAAAGGGGAAAATGACCTACTTGTACAAAAATGTTTATAGCAACTCTTTTTGTGGTGGCTAATAATTGGATAACAAAGGGATGCCCTTCAATTAGGGAATGGTTAAACAAGTTGTGATATATGATTATAATGGAATATCATTGTGCTGTAAGAAATGACAAGCAGGATGATTTCAGAAAAAAAACTAAAAAGACTTACATGAACTGATGCATATCGAAGTCAACAGAACCAGGGGTACATTGTACACAGGAACTACAATATTGTTCAATTAAGATCTGACTTAACCATTCTCAGCAATATAATGATCAAAGACAATCCCAAGGGACTAATGATGAAGCATACTATCTGCCTCCAGAGAAAGAACTAATACTGATTGAATATAGATTGAAGCATGCTTTTTTCTCTCTTTCTTTCTTTCTTTCTCTTTCTTCTTTTTTTCTTTCTTTCTTTTTCTTCCTTCCTTCCTTCCTTCCTCCCTTCCTTCCTTCTTTCCTTCTTTCTTTCCCTTTCTTTCTTTCTTTTTTCTTTCTTTCTGTCTTCCTTCCTTCCTTCCTTCCTTTCTTTCTTTTCTTTTATCCAAGTCTTCTTGTACAAAATGGCTAATATGGAAATGTTTTACATAATTGCATATGTATAGCCTACATCTGATTGCTTACCATCTCAGGGAGGGGGGAGGGAAGAGGGAGAAGGGAGAGAGGAAGAGATAGAATTTGGAACTCAAAACTTTAAATTAAAGGGTTTGACTGAATTTGCCAGTGCAGTGATTCTAGGGGAAATCCTTCATAATGAAATAGACCTAAGGAACAAATGCATTTTCTGTTCTTTTCTCTACTTCTCCTCACTAGTCCACTCATGCATAAATGGACACATATGTGCAAACACATGTGCACAGCCCTGTCTTTGACTGCTAGAGTTGCTCTGAAGCTTCTCACTTGATGCTACATCATCTCTCTAAGACAAGAGTTTTGGACCTGAGGCCCACAGACCCTGAGGGCATCTGGGGATAGACTTCAGGGAATCTATGAGCTATATCACAAATCCATGAAATACTTTGGTAACTTTATTTTCATATAATTGGCTTCCTTCATAATCATAGCTATTTTATGATTTGCACTTAGAAACATTATTCTGAGAAAAGGTTCATAGATTTTACCACATTATCAAAGGAGCCCATGAAACAAAAAAGGCAAAGAACCCCTGCCTTCAGAGCTCTGCGTTTCTCACTTTCTCTATTGACTGAGCCATGAAGACTCACTGCTAAGTTAAGACTAGTTACTCATCAGTATTAGTGTGACTCCGCACTAATACCTAGCACTTATGTAGCACTTTTAAATTTGTAAAGCTCTTTACAAATATTATATCATTTGGTACTCTCAATAATCCTGGAAGGTAAGTGCTAATATTCCCATTTTGCAGAAGAGGAAAATGAGGCAGACAGAGGCTAAATGATGTGCCCAGGAGCATACATTCTGATAAGTGTCTGAGGTTAGATTTTAATTCAGGTCTTTTGACTTCAGGTCCAGTGCTCTATCCACTGTGCCACCTAGCTATTTAATACTATCTGTTTTTGTTGTTCTTGTTGTTGCTACAATTATTATTAACCTCTAAAAGGAAAGGAATACCCTGACAATTGTAAAGAATACAGAAAGATGAGGTTGGTAGTGCCAAAGTTAGACTCCACTTTCTTCCCAATTTGCTGAGGATCATTCCATTTGCCTCCAGCTATGATATTATACTTCTGCATGCCTTAGAATTCCTAGGCTAACATAGTAGGTGTTTACTCAGTATTCATTCATTCATTCATCCATTCATTCATTCATTCATCAAATGTTAACTGAACTGTATATTTCCTGTGAGTCTATGCTAGGACTAAGTCCTAGTCTCATAAAGATTGCAGTCTTATAAAGCAAATGATATTTGAATATGGACAAGTATAACTGCTCTTACCCTTAGTTTTAGCATCTGCAAAATGGGAACATAAGTCTTATACTACTTACCATATAAGGCTATCAGGAGCAAAGTGCTTTATAAACCTCAAGAATTAAATGCAAATCATTATCTATAACATAAAAATACAGTGTGTTTTTCTGTATGGAGAGCCCTGGATTTTGAGTCAAAAAACCTAGGTGTGTCGTCTCATTCTTACACTTACTCCCTAGACAACCTTGGGCAATTTACTTCTCTTCTAAGTATCTGAGCTCACTCATCCCAAAAATGGGGGTGGGTGGGGTGGGTGAAGATTAGATGACACAGTGTATAGATTTAAAGTTGAAACAGACCTCACATCATGTAGTGCAAACTCCTTATTTCACAGGTAAGAAAATGGAGATGCAGAGGAGTCAGATTACTTACTCAAGATCACACAAATTAGTAAAGGGCAGGGCAGGGATACGCACAAGAATTTCTAAGATTTCTAAGCCAGGGCTTGTTCCCCTGCACTACATTGTTACTATAGTTCCCTTTACCTCTAAATCCTATGCTCCTGTGTAATCAAATCAAATAAAAGCTGTGCTTAGAGGCATTATGCTCATGCCGAGCCCCACATATGGTCAGGTTAGTGGGAATACTCATTATGAGTCCTGCTCCAAGCCACAAAAATTATTTGCGGAGTTCCACTTGTGACATCTGGCTGTACTCAGTGTTAGCAGAGCATTTCTATCTGTGACACCCACTTCCCATATTTCTTCATGTGACTTTGTAGGCGGCTACCCCAAAAGTATGGTGTCCCAGGATGAAACACAGTCTCTTCAGATTACTCTTGTTGTTGTTCATTCTTCATTCTCTAAGAGGACCAATGATACCAGAAGGGTGATGTCTTGTCTTGCAACTGAATTGGACTTAATTGAGGCAGAGCTGTGCAGGGTCATCAGCCCCACTATCTCCTCCAGAGTCATAGGGGCCAATGGCAAGACATCAATGAATGACTGCCAATGGCCCAGGATGCAGTGGGAGACCTTGGCCTGAATGGCAACACCCATTCAGTAGTTAAAGCCTAAGTAAGAGCTGAAGTAAAAGATGATCTATTTTGCCTTCAAAAAAGAATCAGTCAGGAAAGGGAAGACCCTCAGAGTTTCTACACAGATTACTCTATACCTCAAGCAACTCTAGCCCCAAGGTAAGCAAGGAAAATGATCCATGTTATAGAATTGGTAACTGGTGAGGCTGTTTTAGATCTTTCAATAGCTTCAGTGCTGTTGGTTTTTGTTATCTTTTTTAGGTATGTTATATTCTACTTGATACGTTTTTTTATCTGAATAAACTATTGCTGTTCAGTCTGACTTTGTGACCCCATTTGGGATTTTTTTGACAAGGATACTGGAGTGGTTTGCAATTTCCTTCTCCAGCTCATTTTGCAGTTGAGGAAACTGAGGCAAAAAGAGTTAAATGATTTGCCCAGGGTCACATAACTTAGAAGTGTCTGAGGCCAGATTTGAATTCAAGATGAGTCCTCCTAACTCCAGGCCCAGTATTCTATCCACTGCACCACCTAGCTGCCCCTTTGAATAAACTAGAACACAAAAGTGGAACCTCAAGTTTTGAGTGTGGGATCAGGTGCATGTCCTAATTAGCCTAATGCAGGATAATATGACAAATTCATCTAATCTTTGTTTCTCACCCTAAAAGACTGAGAGAATTTCACAGTTATCCGATGTCTCTTTCCCATTCATTGATTAATCAATTAATAAAATCTATTAAGCACTTTGTACCAGGAACTGTTAAGCACTGGGAAATACCAAGATGAAAATGAAACATTCCCTGCCCTCAAGAAGCTTACATTCTTTTGGGGGAGACAACACATATGCATATAAATAAATGCAAAATATAGGCTAGGAACTGGACCTGTGATTTCACTGATGTAGAGAACAGATAAGCAAACTCTCTCCATCAATGCAGGGCAGCACCTTCTCTGCAATCTATGTTCTTAGTAAGTTCCCCAGGGGACTGAGAGACTTGCCCAGAGTCACAAAACAATAAGTGTCAGAGTCAATCCTTGAACTCAGATCTCCCTGGCTCTAAGGGGAGATTTCTATCCACTATGATACACCTCTTACATATCCAATATGTATACAGAATAAACACAAGGTAAATGGGGGGGAGGAGGGCAATAGCAGTTAAGAAGATCAATAAAGGCCTCATGTAGAATGAGGCTCTTGAGTTGTACTTTGTAGGAAACTAGAGATTTTAAAAGGCAGCGATGAGGCTAGCATGCATTCTAGCCATGGGGGACAGACAATACAAAGGCACAGAGATGGAGTGTTCCATAGCAGGGTCACGGAGTGTTACGTAGCAGTTACAAGGAGGACAAGTTTGACTAGATAACGGAGCAAGTAAAGGAAAGCAATGTATAAGGAGGCTGAAAAGGTAGATTAGAGCAAGATTAAAGCCTAAAGCTTTCAATGACAAATTGGGGAGGGAGAAAGGGGGGAGGGAGAGACAGAATTTGGAACTCTGAATTTTAAAAAATGTTTTTACATGTAATTGGGGAGGAAATAAAATATTTTAAATTAATTTTAACAAGAAGTAATAGGGAGTCACTAGTACTTATTGAGAAGGAAATGGTTATGGTTCACCTGTGTGTCACCACTCATTCATTCACTTCAGTCAGTGGGTCTTTCCTTTTTTTGCGTCTTCCTCCTGCTCCCCACATGAACCCTTCCCCCCACCCCAAAATGCCCTTTTTTCATTGTCCTTAGTAGTCAGCATTTATTTCAGGTCATTCTGAGTTTTAAGTACTCCAGGCATAATTCTCATAGGACAACTCTTTTATATTCATCCTGAGTTACCTCTTCTTTCATCCATCTTTCATCTATATGCTTTTAAATTTTATGTTAACAAGTTCCCTGCACAGCACATCAGTCTCTTTAGACAGCTGCTTTTTTTCTAACTCACTGGAATTGTTTGTGTAGCCATATTTTCATTCTTGACAGTATCCCATCCCCCCTGGGTTGACATTCTCTGAGAAATTTTAGGTCATGGGATCCTACCCATCCTTTCTCTAACTTCTTTGAATAAGTTCTTCTGAAATCTAGAGTGCTTATTAGACCATGCCTGCCTTTCCCCTCCTTATGTCACTTCCCATGATTCACATCATTTCAACATCTACACCCACTTCTTTGTTAGTCACTATTAGGTTCAGTAGAGTAGGTCTTTTCACTACTTCCTAACACTTGAAGAATGAAATTACTACAGCAATTTAAGAATTTGTCATGTTCTCTTGTTTCAGCAGAAAGAGTTCCAATAGATGCCTGCACAGGGGAAGTCCCCTATCATTACTATATGATGCCTTCATGCTACGTTTGTGATCTGCTCCACAAATTAATCAGACATTACTCCCTTTAACTGGTTGATATTTAGTATACATCCAATGTAATGCTCAAATGGCCCTGTAATCTCAATGATTTGGAGGTTCTTTCCAATTGGGCAGACAGTAATCTATCCATACTTGCCCATCTCGTGTGACTCTTGTCAATGTTTGTCACAAGGGGTCCACCAAATATGCTAGAGGCCTTCTTCACTTTCCTGTAACATAATGAGAGTGCCTACAGAGCATTCCAGCTGCTCACTTGTCATGCCTCACCCTTATTGTGTAACTAGCCCATATTCTCTTCCTATCATGTAATTCCTTGATTATATCCTTACTCCTATTCATCAGAGAGCCTCATATGTTATAGCCTGTTCACAACTATTGCACATCTTTCCATGGACCTCTTCGTGATACTCCTTTTCAATTCTTTGTCAACTATTGTGATCCATGTCTTGATACCATATAGGAGGATTTCTTAAACTGTGGGTCACAACCCCATATGGGGTCATGAAAAATTTGGCAACAGCAATGCACAATGACCAAAAACTATTAAGAATAAAATGCATAATGAATCCAAGGTGTTTCTGGCAGTACTTGCCCATGTTGCATTGCACAACTTCACTGCAGTCTTGGTTCTGAACACACAGCATACACATTTTACACTGCACATGGTGTCACACCACACAACACCAACTAACATTGTCAAAACATGAAAAGGGGTTGTGAGTGGAAAAAGTTTAAGAAGCGCTGCCATATAGCAATGCCAACAGATTCTTGACTTTAAAACAAATGAGTCCTTGCTTTTAAGGGAAGCTTGGATTCATCTAAGAAGCTTTGTGAAGAACTGGAAATTGTGGGAATGTCTGTCAATTGTGGAATGGCTAAACAAGTTGTGGTATGTAATTGTGATGGAACACTACTGTGCTATAAGAAACAATGAGTTCAATAATCTTAGAAAGATATGTACAAAATAATGAATAGTGACGAGCAGAACCAGAAAACATTGTATACAGTAACAGCAATATTGTTTTAAGAACAACTTTGAGGGGGCAGCTAGGTGGCACAGTGAATAGAGCCCTGGTCCTGGAGACAGGAGGACTTGAGCTCAAATCTGGCCTCAGATACTTAATACTTACTAACTGTGTGACCTTGGGCAAGTCACTTAACCCCAATTGCTCTGCCTTCCCCCCTCCAGAAAGAGAACAACTTTGAGTTACTAAGTCATTTTGACTATCATAAATGCCCAGACTAACTACAAAGGATATATGAAAGAAGATTCTATCTGCATTCAAAGAATTGATAGATAGAAGAATGATTTTACACGTGTGTGTGTGTATGTGTGTGTGTGTGTCTAATGGTAGTCATCTCTAAGGTGGGGAGGAGGGGAGAGGGAAGAAAAAAATTTACATGATAACTACTATATATTTAAAAGAAATAGCAAGCTGTACATAATAGATTTGCAGTTTCATGTGCAATCATCTTTTTATTATACTATGTTATGGAAATGCTTGTTTTATTCCACAAATTAAAAATAAATAAAAAAATTTAAAAATGAAAATAAAAAAGAAGCTTTGTAATTTCCCAAAGCTAATAAGTCTATTGAACTTCTTTCTCCTCTTCAGTTCGAGGTCCAACTCACTGTCCATCTATTCTGTCTGTTTCAGCTATATATACTGATGGAAAGGCTTTAAATGAGTTTGTAATTTGGGCAATAGGAATTCTTCATTCATTTGGTCTTTTAGAATTATCAAACTGGATATTGCAAAGGCATCTCAAATTCAACATGTCCAATGAATTCATTGTCTTGCCCCCACTAAAAAAATCTCCCCCTTCAGAACTTCTTTATTACTGTTGACAGTACCACCATCCTCCCAGTCACCCAGCTTCACATCCTGTGTCACCCAAAACAACCCAAAAAAACAACAAAAACAACACAACAAACAAACAACAACCACAAAAACACACCCCAAACCAAAAAACAAACAAACAACACCCAAACCATCCTTAGCTCCTCACTGTCATCTCAAACAGCCAATCTGTTGCCAAATCTTGTTCCTACATTCATAAAATTACTTCTCTCTGCTCACAGCAAATATCATGATTTATCCCCTCATCAGATTTCAACCAAACTATTGGAAAAACCTTCTAATTGGTCTCCTTGCTTCAAGTTTCTACCCCACTCTATACTCTACTCAGATGACAAAGTGGTTTCCTTAAAGCACAGGTCTAATATCTAAGCAATAAATTCTAGTGGCTCCTTGTTATCACTAGGATTGAATATAAAGTCCTCGCTTTGGCAACTAAAGTTCTTTAGAACCTGGATTTCCATCTTTCCGGTCTTCTTAACCTATTCCCTTCCATGCACTAGTCTCACAAGCCTCCTTGCTATTCCTTGCACGTGACTCTTCATTTCCCTTCTCTATGATTTTGCAATGGCTGACTTCAATGCCTAGAATGATCTCTCTCTTCACCTCTACATCTTAGTTTCTCCTTGCTTCCTTCAAATCTAAACTCCTGCAGATGATTTTAACCGATGTCTCCACTCCCAAACCTCCAGCATTTAGGGCCTTTCTTTCCTAAATTACTTTCAGACTAATCTGTACTTATTTTCTATGTGCCTAGATTATTACATGTTGTCTCCCACATCAGAGGGAATTCCTAAGGGAATAGACTGCTTTTGTCTTTGTTTATATTCCCAGCACTTAGCACTGTACTCTGATATTAAGAAAATGCCTGTTTAAGAAAAACTTTTTGATTGATCTATTGAATGGATGGCTGGATGGCCACTTTGACTGATTATGGATCCATTCCAGGAGGCTCTGAAGTACTTTTTGACTTGGTGAATATATGAGGAACCTCTTTTCAACTTGAATTTTGCCCAGATCCCTTCTATTGCCACAGCAAAGAACACAATGAACATGCATCTCCTTTTTTTTAATGTTTCACCTGATATTTTTTGAAAGACTTTATTATTCCAGTCCCTCTTTTTTATTTATTTATCTTTATTTATTTTTTGGGGTTAAGTGACTTGCCCAGGGTCACACAGCTAGTTTTTGTGTTAAGTGTCTGAGGCTGGATTTGAACTCAGGACCTCCTGACTCCAGGGCCAGTGCTCTATTCACTGCACCACCTAGCTACCCCTCACCTGATGTTTTTTAAGAGACAATGTAGGAGAGTAAAGAGCTTGCCTTGAAGTGACAAAGTTCCAAGTTCAAGTTCTGTGTCTGGATGTGTAACCAAGGACAAGTCACACTTTTTCAGTGCTCTAGGAATCCAGGTAGCCCTCTAATATTATAATTTGTAGGAAAGTTTCTTGCTTTAATAGAGGAAGCTTCCTCACCTTGGGCATTCTCTGTGCTAGTGAAAGCACAGATTCAATTCCTGTCCCTCATATTTGTGGTTGGAGTGTTATTGAACAGGGATATTTTGATTGCCATAGTCTTCAAGAAAATTTTTAATTTTTTGATATATGAATGATAGATACCTTGTTGAAAAAAAAAAGCCTGTAGTAATATAATAGCCAACACTTATGCAGTGCTTACTATGTTATAAGCACTGGGCTAAGTACATTACAATGATAATTTTAATTGATCCTCACACAACTCTGGGAGGTAGGTACTATTTTTATCCCCATTTTATCTATGAGCAAACTGAGACAAATATCTTTTAAGTGATTTGTCCAAGGTTATACAGCTGGTTAGTGTCTGAGGCCAGATTTGAACTCAGGTCTTCCTGGCTCCAGGACCATCCACTGTTCTACCAAATTAAATGCTCTTACATAATCAATTAACAAAAAACACGATGGAATCATATATTCTTTATATTTTTAATTAATCATGAAAGAGTAAACATATGGTATATCATTGAATATCACTTGAAAAACCTGCTTATTCAATTCCATCCTCTAATGATGCCTTCAATTTAAGTATACATGACTCTCATAAAGATTTTGTATAGATAAGAAAGCAGGTATATAGGTTTGTGCTATATATATTCCCTTGGTCACCTTTTTCTATATTAATATTGAAAGTTGTTTTCTATTCCTCTGACATCTTCCCTACCTTCATCTGCCTTGTGTATAATTCCCTCAATACCCTCATAATTGTGTTGTCTCCAGCATCGATCTTCCCTGAATACACTTGGCCTGTTCTGCTTCTTCATCCTCTTTAGAGCTTTTTAAAACTGCTTTATAACTAGAACTTGGACTGTGACATTAGGATCCAAATGTAGCAGTTCCCTTGTCCTTGCTAGAGAAAATAATCCATCATAATGATTTTTACAAATATTTTCCATTTTTCTTGCTTGTTGTTCTCCTATCCTCAAATGATGTTTAGACGAACTCAATTGGATATCTTGCCTAATTTGTAAAAATTGGCTTTGCTCTCCATTGCTTCTTTCTGTTTTACTAAATGAGTACTCATGGTTATCCATCATCTTGTTCCAGGAAATTTTGCAAACGAGCTTATATTCTAAGTGTTGACTTTGGTAGCCATCTCTCTCCATCTGGCAAGTGAGATGATTGCTGAATATATTGCTTTCTGTATTTTTTTTTGGTCTCCTTTTTATGTCAATTTATTTACATAAGCCGAACTTCAGAATAAAATTATAATCAGTGTCAGTGTCAATGTCATTTCTATTGTCCATTTTCCATTTAAGATTGTCAAATATTTTTTTCAATAGTTCAGGAATAAGTTATTGAAATCTCATGCCATACTTTTTTCTCATTCTTTTTTTTTAGCAATTCCGATCTTAACTCTGACAAGTTGATGATCTGGCTGAACACAAACAGTTGACTCAAGAATAACTCATAATCTATTAAGGTTTTTATGCTATTATCTTGCATTCAAAATTCCTAGCACCTATGAATTCTTTCTTGAAAAAAGTTTCCAAGCCATAAAAGCATAGAGTTTTTGTGTAATCTACATATTTTTACTTCTCTCCTTACTGAACCATTCATTCCGATATATTTCTCCCCATCCTCACCAGTATCTTCTTTGTACTAAAATAATCGAGTGTCAGAGGTCACAATTGATTTAGCTTGCAGTCACCAGCTTTGTTGTAGAATTTCCCTACTTCTTCATCCTCAGCAACTGATGTTGGTGTGTGGATAAGCTGGAATTATTTTCACAGTGGTCTGTTTGCAAATACTTTTCTGTAAGTCAGTTAATCAACATTTATTAAGTACCTATGACACACCAGGAACCATGCTAAGCACTGGGGATACAAAAAGAGGAAAAATATAGTACCTCCCTTCAAGAAGCTCACAATCTAAGAAAATAATATTTACTTTTAGTGCCATAATACATGATGACCAAATATACTATGACATGTTTCATGTTGCCTTGGGTATGTTACTAAACCCACTCCTCCAACCCTCCTTTTCCTTTTTGCTTTTCTGAGAAATAAGAAAAATTTCTGAGCAATCTTGTCATTCACTCTTTCTTTTCTACCACCTTATGTTCCTTACTTAGTTGCTGTCCAGTATGCATTCCTTCCTTCCTGGTTTCTGAATACCCTTATATGAGTATTCTTCATTTACAAACCTATTATACTATTTTATTTCTCAAATATTTTCCTTATAAACAAGGTTTATCCATCCTTAGACATAGTCAATTAATAAGTTATATCTCAACAAGACTCAATGATACATGCGAGATTGAATTTATCTCTTGGTGCTGGAGTTCGATGAACAAATCTATTAAGATCTCCAATTAAAATTACCTATTCTGTGTATAGTGGTATATATGATAACATTTGAGGTCAGTGGTTTTATCAGTGACCTTATTGAATATAATAATCTGTTTATTATTAAACTTTTTTACCATTCTTCTTCTTATGGTACATGGGGATTAATTGATATATATATACATATATATATATATATACACACACACACACATATATACATATTAAAAGTACACTGTATATATGTACTTACACACACACACACACACACACACACACACAAAGTTTTCTCCCTGCTTCTTTTTGTTTCTTTAAAGTCCTATTGCTCAAATTCTCAAGTGTTCAGGCAAATATATTTTTATTAGTATTGAATTAAATGAACCCCATCCCTGGACAAGAGTTCATCATTCCTATATCTTAAAATGGTTCAGAAATCCAAAACCAGTTTTCAGACACTATCTTCTTAACTAATTTTACTTCTCAAAACTTTCTCTTCTAAAACCCTTATCTTCAACTAACAGTAGCTCTAAAAATACCAAAAATATTATTCATTTCTAGCAGTTCTTAAGTTACTTGCACAGAACATCATAATTGCCAGAAATACTTTCTAAATTCCTTCTGATAACTTTGTCTAGAAGTGAATTACCAGAAGTGAGTAGTGAACCTCAGGATTCTATCACATCCTAGATAATACACCCCAGGAAGACAGCAGGCTCTCTATTGTCCCTGTCAAGTCAACGTATGGCCATCTCAGTATCTCTCAACAGGGAGGTACCAACTACCATTTGTCTTTGTCTTTGTTTTATGTCTTTTGTCTTTGTCTTATGACTGATACTGAATGGATTTTCTTCTAATAGTAGCTGGGACTTGTTCTCAATATAGAAGGAAAAGAAGCTACTGCCTCACTAGAGGAACTAGCTCTACAATCTTTAGAAATATCTTCTTACCTGCATAAAGCTCTAAAAGTTCTATAGTTGTTTTCACAATTTTTTCCTGTATCACATTCATTTAGCCTCCTGACTTTGGTTAGAATTCTATTACCCATTACCCTTTGAAGCACCCATTCCATACTTTCAAGAACCATTTCACTCTCCTTGATTACCTAAAGAGTAAAGATAATAAGGCTGATTTTTAAAAGCAGTCTTCTAAATAATCGTTAACTTAAAGAAATAATTGAGTAGTGGGAATTTTAGGAAATGTGGCAGAGAAGTGGAAGAGATGTTTTAAGGAAGTAAAAGCTGGGTGGTCTCCTAATCTGTGCTGGGACCAGAACAGGTGTTATCAATCAGCCCCACTTGGCATTTGCATCATGTGTTATTAGACTGTGATGGGTGTAACCAAAGGTAACCAACCTCTCTCTGACTTTCAGAGAGATGGCTGTCATCTTCCCAATAACTCTATCCCTTTGTGGGCATTATCACTTTTCTTGTTGGTTTAAGGTTTGGGGGTGGATCATCCAATTAGAGAGTAGCTTTCTTGTCCCTGTCTTGCTCTAAGAAAACGCTTCCCCTTCATATTGATTCCTATTGAATTCTAATTACTCTTAGCTATTAGCGATTAGAAAAAATTCTTAATTGATTAGTAAAATAGAGGAATCAATGAGGGTCAACTTTATCTCTCATTTACTCACTAAGGTATAAACTTAATCTCCCAGCTCAAGTCATCTCATTGCACCTAGCATTTCCAGTACAAGGAAGAGTACAAGGAACAGCCAGAACTCTGGAAACCCACTTGACTTTTATTATAGAAGATATGGCTTCTCTACAAACTGGATATTACTTCATTTTCTCACCTAAACTCTGCATCACTGGGGTCCCTACCAAGCTCTGCTCCTGGTAGCCTCTTACTTCCATGTTGCTTGCTACCTCAGTTTCCAGTCACCCCTTGGTCAATCTTACATCATGTTTGGGTCTGGTTCAGATCCAAAAGGATATGTGTCCTCTATATTAATATTTTCGCCCAGATAAGTGACTGGAAGGCATGACTGGTATGGCTGCATTGTATTTATCATTTTTTCTTCTCTCCTTTCTAGTCACTTTCCAAAGTCTCTGCACTCCTCCAATAGCTTTTTGCCCTTCATTCTCAAAGAGGACCACAATATCAGGAAGGAGATGTCATGACTTGCAAGTGAATTGGATTTAAGTGAGAGAGAGCTGTGCAAGGTCACCAGTCTCACCCTCCAATAGCTAAGATTCTCTTCCTCTATCCTGTACCCACATCCAGCTACAGAAAGACAACTATCAGCAAAATAAGGGTACTGGAATGGCTTTTCAGTGTCCCTCAAAACATACCAAATAGGAGACTACAACTCCATCTTTAATCACCTATGACCTTGTATATAAACCTGGAAATAGCAACTGATATCACCCAGAAATAGCCACAGAAAATAATGACTAATAATGACCTGTCCCCAAGAATCAAAGTATTCTTACAGCAATGTCATCTAGAAAGAACTACTATAAAGGAGAGACCTTCTGAGGAGTCACTTCTCATCTGTTTGATTCCTACAACTAAACTGTTATTGTCCCTGAAGCCTATGCTCTTTCAACAAGAAGTTGCATTTGCTTAATTAAAAAGTCAACTCAATAAGTTGCTTGCCCTGAAAAAACAATAAATATGCCACTACCACTCTGTTCAATTGCCCATAAATTACATTATATATATTCAACTAGAGAAAAGTCGCTGTTTTAATTTCTCCTAAAGACATTACAGATTTGTTTGGGCTTTCTGTATTTATAGAAGAAATTTCAATGATGCCCAGGGCACTTCTGAAAAGGATGTTCTTCTTTGGACTCCAGGATAAGCATCCAGGCACCTCAGGTTATATGTTGTTCCCATCCTAGAATTTCTGAAATTGAAGGCTTAAAGAGAAGCTTAAAGGTCACATAAGCCCATGAGTTATCCATGCTGTCTTAAAATGGCAGAAGTCTCCTTTTTCAGTTAAAAAAAAAGAAAAAGAAATGTTCTGCCTATCTTTTTATTATGCAATATCCCATTCTTTTCCCCTTATAAAATGCTTAGACTAGTCATGCCAAGTCATAATATTAAATATAAACATGGCCCAGCCTCTCACGATACAACAATAAAAAATAACTAAGTACTCCCTGTGTACATAGTGCTGTGCTAGAAATGATGGAGAAGATACAAATCTTCACTAAGACGTGATCTCTTGCTTCAAGCAGTTTACAATCTGGTAGGGATATCAGACACCACGACAGATAACTGAAATACACAGTATTCCCTGGTAAGGACGTTAGAGAGTTACAATACAAAGTGCTATGTTGAATATCAAGGGGGAACATAGTTACCAAACCAAGGCTTCAAAGAGTAGGTGACATTCTAGATGGGCTTGAAAGTGGAGTTGTTAAATGGTGGGGGGGTGGGGGGGAGAGGGAGATGTGCTCATGTGCACACACCTGTGCATGTGATGGACTTCTTTGGTATTCAGGTAAAGGCCATGGCCTTCTTTTGTTGTACTTGTTCAGTAATGTCAATTCTTTGTGATCCCATTTTGGATTTTCTGAACAGAGATGTTTGAATATTCTGGACAAGAGTGATTTACCATTTCCTTCTCCAGCTCATTTAACAGATGAGCAAATGGACACAAACAAGGTGAAGTGACTTGCCCAGGGTCACACAGCTAATAAGTGTCTAAGGCCAGATTTGAACTCAGGAAGATGAGTCTTCCTGACTTCAGGCCCAGCACACTATCCATTGCACCACACAGCTGCCCCATGGATCCTTCTTAGAATATTTTTAAACACATAAAGCAAAATGCATAGAATAAGAAAAATAGTGATAATTATATTGAATTACAATGTGATTTTAATAATTATAATGTGACATATAACATAATTATACTGACATGAAGTTATTCTTTCATTTTTTAAGTTCAAAGACCCCAGGTTAAAAACCCTGCTTTAAATGAGTGGTAGGAATGTAACAAGTGAAGAGTAGGGACAAAAGATTCCAAACCCAGGGAAAAGACTGGGCAAAGGCCAGGAATTGTAGAACTGTGTGTGTTCTGAAATCGAAAAGTCTAGTGTGAAGCAAGGACTGTAAGGAGGACATTAATATGAGAAAAGCCAGAGAAAGGAGGGACAATTATGTGAGACTGTGGAGGAATTCAAATGCAAAGCAAAGTAACGTAAACTCTGATTGGCAAACAATGTAGAATAACTGAAGTTTTCAAGTGCAGGAGTGATATGACCATTATACACTAAAAACATTATTCTGAGAGTAGTGTGAAGGATAGTTTGGAGAAGACTGTAGAGAGACCATGGCAGTAGTCCAGATTGTGGGGTGGGGTATGGTAAGAAAGGCCTATGATAGAATGGCAGAAATTGGAAGAGCAAGGAATAGAGATTAGACTTGAAAGATGTTTCAGAGTTTAAATCAATAGGACTTGGAAATTGAATAGACCTGAGAAGCAGCATCAAAGATAATAAGGCTATAAACAAAAGGGAACTGAATGAATGGTGATGTCCACATGAAAAAGTGAATGAAGTCTTTGGGAAGTAGCAGCCACTAGAAATAATATTATGGTCAATGATACATCTCCCACTGACTGTAGAGAAAAGTCCAAACTCCTAAGCCTAGCATTGGAGGTCAGGAAAAATCTGGCCCCTCTAACTCCATCTCCAGCTAATCTACTTTCATTTAGTTGAAATGATAGGGATGGAAAATGGGGATTAGACCTCTGATTTCATTGGTATAGGGAAAGCCCAGTTGAAAAACTCCCTCTATCAAGGCAAATTGGCACCTTGTTTGAAATATGTAGTCAGAGAGGGCTATGATTAGAGCACCGAGAGGGTGTGACTTTGCCTGGAGCCACACAGCCAGCAAGTTTCAGAGATGGGATTTGAATGCAAGTCTTCTTGGCTCAGATACCAACCCTCTATTCAATCTAAGCAAATCCACTTTCTTTTTCTTTTTTTTTTTCTTTTGGAGTGGGGAAGGTAGGGCAGGTGGGGTTAAGTGACTTGACCAAGGTCTCACTGCTAGTTTTTGTGTTAAGTGTCTGAGGCTGGATTTGAACTCAGGTCCTCCCTGACTACAGGGCCAGTGCACTATTTACTGAGCCACCTATCCACCCCAGCAAATCCACTTGTCCATCCTCCCTCTTACTCATCTCTTCCTACAACTGTTCTTGGCCACCCCCAAGCTGCAACATTTCCCTCAAATAGCTGACCAAAGAAGTCACTAAATAAAAGAGCAGATATCACCTCAGGTCTAAAAGATGCTGCCTCCACAGAAAGTTGCACACATAGAACTTAAAAGAACCAAGAATTTTTGACACTGACTGCAAGATAAGAAAGAAGCAAACCGTGAGACCCAGAAACATAGAATCTCAGGGCTAGAAAAGACCTTACAGGCCACTTAGTCCAAGTTGTACTTTAATAAAAATCCCCACTACAAAATCCTCAACAAGAGGTCATTTAGCCTTTGATTAAAGACCATTTCCAGTGATAGGGGAACACACTGATACAGAAAAGCACTTTGAGGTGCTAAAATTTTTACTTACATCAAGTCAAAATTTGCCTTTCTACAAGGTTCACCCATCACTCCTGGTTCTGTCCCCTGGGTCCATGCAGAACAAATCTAATTCCTCTTCGTACTGGATGACCCTTAAAATAACTGAAGACAGCAGTTATGACCTCCCCAAGCCCTATCTAGACCAAGCCTTTCCCCCTTCTTCTATGGGTTCTCTAGTTTTTTCTAAAATACAGCCAAGGATTAAACATGATGTTTCAGATGTAGTTTGATTGGGGTTAAAACATCCATGGTTCTGGATGCTCTTGCTCTCTATATCTTCTTCCAACTTAAAATTTAAATTCTAAGTCAATCATTTAAAGCTTAGAGTTCATTTTTCTCACTGGAATATTATAAATGGTAATCAGTCCTCTTAGCAGTAGTGGCACTGAAATATTACACATTTCAGTGAAAAATCATAGATGACCATAGGGCTAAAATACTAGAGGCAGGAAATGATAGAACTGAATGACTTGAACGGGAAAAAAGGCAAGATTATTTAGAAGAAGTTAAGGATCTATGGCCTATGCTTGGCTTTCCTTTTTCCCAAATGGGTATCTTAGTAACACTATTTTCACGATTATGAGCCATGATGAGGAACATCTTTTGTTTCTCCACTGTAAGGAAGAGAAGGGAAGAGACAGTTCCTGAAATAACTGGGCAGAAATTGAAAAAGAGAAGACTGAAGGTAGTTATAGAAGATGTGTTTGATTGCCTGAGGTGGATTTAATGGAGTATTGAACAGTCAGACAGAGGAGAAAGGTGTGAAATGAAGAATGTGAATTATTTATTCTCTGGAAGGAAAAAGAAATATGAGGGTAGTGATGGTGGAGAACATTGGCCAGACAGTCACCCATGCTGCCTTTCAAGTGGCACCTTTGGCTCAGGACAACTCACATTTTGTCTAGGAGAAAGAAAATTACGAGGAAGGAAAATAGTGGAGTATCCTAATGGAAGGTAAAGTAAGTAGTATTCAACCATCTATTTATATATAAATACTATTTCCATTCATAATAGCTGACATAAATGTCAAACTTTAAAGTTTACAAAGCACTTGGTAGATATTAACTCATTTGATCCTGACAGGGGCCGTCTCCAGTTTTCCTGATCTACATCTTGCCATTGGACCCAGATGACTCTGGAGGAGAAAGTGAGGCTGGTGACTTTGCACAGTGCTTCCTCACTTAAATCTAATTCACTTGCATGTCATGGCATCACCTTCCTGATGTCATGGTCCTCTTTGAGAAAAGGACAAACAGCAGAAGCAGCAACTGATCTTGACAACAACTCTGTGACGTAAATGCTTCTTCAGTTCTTATTATCCAGATTTGACAGAAGAAAAATTAAGGCTAAGAAAAATGAAGCAACCTGTAGAGCCACATCATCTGAGGCCCCATCCCCAAGATTACTCAGCATTTTAGTCCTAACAGAGGTACTTCCCTCTCCTCCCCTCACATAATGCTCTGCTATACGGTCCTGGAGTCAGGAAAAGCTGAGTTCGAATCACATCTCAGACACTAGCTGTATGACCCTGAGCAAGTCATTTAACCTCTGCTTGCCTTAATCCAATTGGAGAAGGAAATGGCAAACCATTCCAGTATCTTTGCCAAGAAAACTCCATGGACAAGTTCATGGGGTCACAAAATGTTGAACATGACTGAATAACAACATAGAAAGCCAGCTCTACAAGCCATGTTACTTTCCCATGTTTTCATCAGGTGGTATAAGCTAAAAATGCTACAGGAGTTTTGAGAACAAAATTTAATAATAGACTGGAAATAAATCTCCCAAGCCTCACACTGAGTCAGAGCATTGATTCTGCTTCTAACCTCCTGATCCACAAGGACAATGAATTAGCAAGAGCAGGGGCAGTCTCCTGACATTTTCAGGTTGATTTTCAGATTTCCTTGAATCCATATATAAGCCTAGACTAGTGATTATGACTGTAAAAATAGTCACAGGGCCAATGTTCCTTGAGCCTAAAAAATAATAGTACTGGTGAAATAGCTCATATTCTTTTCCTCTCCTTTCTAGTTCCCTTCTGACTTGACTTTCATGAGTATCTGTGTCCTCGGGGAAAGAGAGGAGTATGTTTGTTGCAGGTGGATGACCGTGAGGCTTGGAGAGTAAATAACAAACAGAAATGACCATGTGGCCAAAGCAGCTAAGACCAGCACAAGGAGGCAAAAGGGAATGGGCTACAGTTTAATGTGCTTGGAAATGACTTTGCCAGACTAAGCCTGATGTTGAAGGCACATACAGGTCATATTTCCTTCTCTTAGGTCCCTCTAGAAATATTTGAATTCCTAATATTTTATCATAGAATGGAGAAAATGTATATTTTCTGGCTTAATAGAAAGGTCCAGGACATTTTAATCTTCCCTTATTCGTGCCTTTACTTCTTAATTCATTTTTAGATTGATCATCAAAGAATATCTCTTTCTCATGACCTTTATGGTCTTTGAATTTTCTTTTAAAAAAAAAAAACTATGCATATTTTTCCACAACTGAAAGACAAATTCTTTTTTTTTAATTTATCAGGAAATAAAACTGTTTTAGTAATTTTTTAAATGGGTCAGGTCAGTCAATGTAAGAGATCAACTTCTTAAGCAAGGCCAAACAAATGTGGAAAGACAGAGTTGTTATTTGTCCTTCGTTTAATGACATTTAATGAATGAGTGATGACTTGCACGTTGTTGTTACTTGTTTTTTGTTCTCAAAGAGGACCAATGACGTCATGGAGTGATGTCTTGACTAAAGAGCAAATTGGATTTAAGTGCAGCAGAGTTGCAACAAGTCCTCAGCCTCACTCTCCCTTCCTGAGGTGTCAAACTCCACTGGCAAGATGAAAGTCAGGATGAATGGCAATGACCCAGGTTGCAGTGGATGGTCTTGGTGTCTTCCATATCTTGACAAGTTTTAAGCACTCTAAAGCTGTTGTTTCAATTGCCTTCTTGGCCTTTAGAACAAGTTGTTCTTGTCCACCTGTTCTGCCTTTAAAGCCTGCTGGTTACCCTCAACCTGGTTTAGCTCATCTGTGGATATGATTTACTGGGGTATGACCGATGCACATGCTACGGCTCCTTGGAACCACGGGTGAGAGGTGGACACCAGTGGTAAGTGAGCAGATCTGAGAAGGGGTGCTAGTCCTCCTTGAACACCTCACCTTGACTGGCTAAGAAGGCCTGAAATCCAGTCTCATTTTTACCAGGAACTCTGTGATCTTGGGCAAGTCACTTCCTTTCTGTGGGCCACAGGTACCTATGGAGTGAGGGAGTAGATAGATAAACGGAGTCCAGAGAGGTGAAATCATTTGCCCAAAGTCACATTGGTGTCAGAATTACGATTACTCCCCTGTTCCTCTGACCTGTTTTTCCCATGGCATTATGACCTCTGTGCTCTAAATCTATGATCCGATCACTTCCAGGTGCTTTTGCAGCTCTGATATTCTTTGAAATCTGGATTAGATGGGAGCAGATTACATCAGGGTAGTGAAAGATCCTTGTTGTTCTTGCTTCTCACCCCTGAGGCTTTCTCAATGCTCCTACCTGTGACCATCCCTGAGGAAGTGGATGTGCAGGAGCAATGTTTCCCCTACCATGTAGGTGGCCTGAGCTAGTTTCTCCCAGAGTTCTGCCACATAAACTGAGCCGGGTTTCCCCTAAAATACAGGGAAGCTGTCTCCAAAGATGATGGATCCTGGAGCCTAAGGCTTAAGCCATTGATGAAGTTTCACAGTCCCCTACTGAATAAAAAAGTCAGCCTACAAGGACTCACTTATCCTCAGACTCGACAGAAGCTTCCCTGCTATATGAGTCAACACTCTTCTCTGACCAGATGTTTCCAAATGAAGACAAGGAGGGCTGCACCAACCTGCAACAGCCCCTATTCCTGCTAAATAGCCTTTCCAGGTTATGACTTAGTAAACCTATCTTTGAAGTGTCTCATTTAGTTCCAATTCAGAAACTGAATGACCAGGCAGCCTGACCCATAACAAGAGATGAAAGAAAAAAAAAGTCAGAGAAACTTGAACATTTAATTGGAACACTGATTTAGTGAAGAAGACTAGTGAAAAATAAGAGCCAAAATCAGGGTTGTGGATATCACTGTGGATTTCAATCAACCAAGATGACCTAAATGTCCATTACTATGAATAACTAAATCTCCCATTAAGTCATTGAAATCAGAGTCCATGCTAAATTAATAAATTGGACAATTAAATTCACTAAACATTTGTTGAAGACCTACTATGTACATTCCTGTGCTTGGCTTTCAGGTGGAGAGTGGGGAAGGGTAATTAACTACATGTATGAGAAATAGTGTGGTTTAGTAAAGAACACTGAACCTGGAATCAGTAGAGGCCTGGGTTCAGATTCCATATTCAACACTTACCATGTTACCATTGGCAAATTTCTTTAACCCTCTGGAGCTTTAGTTTTCTCATCTTTTAAATGTGGTGTGGATAAAAATATCTGTAAATTCTTGTCTCATAGGTTGGTTGTGAGAAATTTTCTGATCTATAAAATGGGGATAAAAATATCTGTAAATATTTGCCTCAAAGGGTTGTTGAGGATCAAATAAGATAACATATAATGTTTTTTTTTTACTTGCCCTAGTGATAATTTCATCCTTGAAAATGTAGAGAAACCAACAAGGAAAATTCTATTCTGTATCTGATTCTAATTTAGGAACTAGTTTCTGCGATGGGAATGAGAGGAACTCTGAGGGAATAGTGACCCCTTCCTCCTAGAGTTTGTGTGAGAAGAGGGGAAATACTGCCATACTCTAAAATGCACCCTAGATTTTGAAAAATGCAATGTGCAAAGGGTTCACAGGAAAGATAGGCCGTATCATCCCTGGAAGTATGGGAAATGCTCAGGAATAAAATTATGACACAAAAGGAAATTTTTGACTTTGTTTTCCCATATTCAGGCACTCCATCATGGGGAATATTACATTGTTTTGTTACTGTTATATTTCTGTTTTAGTTTTTCTTTTCCTTGTCCTGTGCTGTATATGTCAGGCTTATTGCATCCCCAAGGAAAAGGTTGACCAATTGCAGTCCTAAAGTCATTTAAGTGATGGAACATCTTCTAGAAGTCATTTAGAGCCTCACCACTAAGCGAGAGAGGGAGAGAGAGAGTTTATTACCCACCCACCTCCCCAACATCCCACAAACGAGTTTCTCCTCAAAAGGTATTAAATTTCTCCTTGAGATTTGATTGACTGATGGAGCTTCCTGCTCAGGTACATACCAAAGAACCAGGACACAAGGGGCTTGAGCCCCTTCCCTGAGGAGACAATACTAGGAAGTTACACTCAGTGGAATCCTGGGTAAACACCTCTTCCTAGCCCTGAATGCTCTTTCTCTGCTATGGCCAAGTAAACCTCCTTTTGTTATCTGTTAGATGTTTTTACACCTCATTTTGTTCCAGTTTTGGACCTAAATCCCCACAGAACAGGCCCAAGCCACAGCCAGGTTATTACAAATCCTTGTAAGGTACGTTATCATGAAGGTTCCTTTCATGTATGGATTGAACTTAATTACTTAAGTTCCTTCTAATTCTGAAATTCTGTAATTCTGTGTTTCACATACTATAAAGTGTTATATTAATGTCAACTATTATAACAAGAGAGGAAAGTTGATGTTGAAAGGACTAGATAAAGATAAGAACTCAAAGAAAGATTCAGTTCAGTCATTTTTCAGTCATGTATGACTCTTCATTTAGGGTTTTCTTGGCAAAGATCCTGGAGCGAACTGCCATTTTCTTCTCCAGCTCATTTTACAGATGAGTAAACGGAGGCAGAAAGAGTTAAATGAATTGCCCAAGATCATACATCTAATAAGTGTCTGAGCCCAGATTTGAACAAAGGAAGAAGAGTCTTCCAGACTCCACACCTGGCACTTTCTCCACTGTGCCCCCTAGTTGCCTCCTAGGGAAAGATAAGCTATACTATTGATAGGGCTATGAATTGATCTAGCCATTTTGGAAAGCAATCTGGAAACATTTTTTTTTAAGTGGCTACAATGTTCATACCCTTTTACCCCCAAACCCTGCTGCTTAGAGGTAAAAGACAGAAAGAGGGTCCAATCTACACCAAATTATTCACTTAATGTGGTGGTAAAGAACTAAAAACAAAGTAGATGGACTTTGATAAAGGAATGGCTAAATTACAGGACAATAACATAATGGAACAATATGCTATAAGAAATCATGATTATGAAGACTGCAGAGAATCATGGGAAGACTTACATGATCTGGAGGAAGGTGAAGTAAGCAGAACCAGAAAAACAGTATACACCATGGCTATGACAATGCAAAAGAAAAGAACAAAAGGAGAAACTAAATACTCTTATAATTGCAATGACCAGTCTTGGCCCAGAGAAGAGATGAGAAGATGTACCTTCCTCTCTTCCTTACAAAAGAAAAGGATTATGGGTATAGCTCACTGAATATCATGAAACTTGGCTGAATGTTAGTTTTACTGAACTTTTTTCTTTTTGTTATAAGAGATGGCTCAATGAGTAGGGGTCAAGGTATAATCTGAACTGAATGTGATGTTAAAATATATTAAAATATATCAAAAAAATTAAGTGCCAGGTGTTATTACTGAGAGCTATTTCCTTCTCTCCAAGAGCTTCTTCTACATTAGGAGGGGTTAAGATTTTCTTTTGTTTTAATTCTTAAGCCTTAAGTCTACCTGTTACTTCTAATTCTTGCCTGTGCTTCTGTCTATGTGGTTCCTGCAGACTTCCTTATACACCCACAGTGTCTCAGCCAAAACAAGAACATGCATTCTGGCTCTACAATTAGCCAGTCACCCAAACTCTGGGTATACATGCATTCAACTCCCCCAGCTAGACAATGACATTAAAATACACCTACAACATGTACTTCTGCCATTTCCAAATATAAGGACAAAGGATAAGTGCCTCCTGTTGGAAGTAGCATCAAGACTCAGTACCCTGAACTTTGTAGGCAGTCGGATATCATCTATGAACCAAGCCTAGTTCTTATGGAAGGACGTGGTAGGTAACAGCAAGATCTTGTAAGTAGAAAGAGTAACAGGAGTCAGAAACCCTGGATACCAGTCTTGCTGCATCACCTTGGGCAAACAACTTGACTTCTTAACCTCAGTTTTTCTCTCTGTAATACCATTTCTACTTGCCTCACAGGGTGGTCCTGAAAATAAAATGAGGTAATGAATATAAAATCATTTTTAAAAAAACACAAAATACTGCGCAAATGACAGGATTTATGTATACAATCATTTTTTAAAAAATAAAAAATGATGTTCAAATGAGAGGATTTATGTATATAGACCCTCCCACTACTTGACTGTCATTGAAGACTTGAAAAGTTGTGCCACTGGGAGCCATGTTGGACCTGCATGGGCAGAGGAAAAGCAACAGGTATTTATTAATAATTAGTTACATTGCAATGATGTCTCAGCATGGAGAGAAAGATAGAATAAGAAAAAGGCAGTATTTAACAATGTAGAATGTAATCTTCTTGAGGACAGGGGCCATTTTGGTTTCACTTTGTACCTGAAGTATCTTCGGAGTCTAGCACAGTGAGTACCTTTCATGGCATAGGTATTTAATAAATGTTTGTTGGCTGGGTGCTTAAGAGCAAGAGTATGGATCAAATCAGGCATTCTCCAAGGTGAGGGGTATGGGGCAGGTAGGATAATTAAGGATTGATACTTATAGATAAATCAACTTAGGCAGCCACTCCTCCCCAATGAAACCCAGAGGAGAAGCAGAAAATTAAATTCCAGTTGTCAATTTTACCATCATTTCTCCCAGCTCCCATGTGACAAACAAATGAGAAATAATCAGGCCCTTTCCTCTACATACAAAGATGACTTTGCTAATTTTGAAGAAAATGTTGCTAAGTTCACTGAAGCTGGAGTTCTGTGCACGCTCCCCATTGTGCATACAAACATGGGGTTTGGGTTTTATTTTGTCCTAAGCAATCTGGCCTTTAATGAGGAAGGGCTAACATAGGCTAATTTGTTAAATGTCCGCTGGTACCCTAGAGATGATTTTACTTTAGCTCAGGCTATGGCTCAAGTTTCAAAAAGAAAGAGAGTGGGGAACAAAAGGGTATTCAGTATACAATAACAATCAGGTATGGGACAGGTAATTTATTCCTAAACATGAAATGCAGAAAGAAAAAACACAAAACACTCACAATGCAAATTAACAGAAAAACTTAAATAGGCTTTAATAATTTAATTTATAACTCTTGTTACAATCTTCTGAGAGGCAAATACTTAAATCTCCTCACAGTAAAACAATTTGCAGTACTGCTAATTAGACATTTTATATTTCACCTTGGCTTTGTGCAGTTCAAACTACTCCTGATACATAGGCAGGATTGGGCCAATCTCCTTACTGGTAGCCATCTTCTCCAAATGGGCTAAAGTAGTCCCTGAGGAATCCTCTCCTATTGCCATTCAGATGAAACCCAGACAGACTACTGAACCACCTGAACTCACACATCTCGGGAGAGGTACTCATTTGGTCAAGTTCAAGAAAGAAAAAAACCACAAAAATAACAGCCCAAACCAGGGTCAGATTTGTCTAGGTAGCATTTATGTTTTAAATACCATTTGTTCATGGCTAGACATAGAAGGTAGAATAGGGCAAGCCCCCTTCCCACTCATGTCTCTGAAGCAACACAATACAGTCCTAACAAGATTTGCACCCCAGAAATGAAGAGAAGGATGATAGATGGCTGATCTCTTTTATAATCCAATGAGTTATCAGTTTTTCCAACAGTGAAGCCAATAAGAGAATTATTCATCACCTCAGAGTGTGAGCTCTTTAACCCTGAGTCACACAAGGCTAGACACAGGTTCTGAAGCTTGGAACCAGGAAGGACAACTGAGTATGAGCCATATCAAAGCCCCGATAGACTACTCCTCCTAACAACTCTTCAATGTCAACCAAAATTAACTTCTTCTGGCAGGGATCAGGAGCATCGATCAACTAATATGTCTCCTTGTGCTAACCATTTCAGCAGACACTAAAGTATTCCTACTAACAACAACAAAAGCAGAAAAACCAAGAGCTGTCCTGTAGTGGGTAATAAATGACCCAAAGCTGAAAAATAATTGGAGTTCCTGCTAGCCGTCCTTGGACCAAAATCCCACAGAACATTTTTAATAGACTTCTTTCTATACAATGAGTAAAACTTAACAATTGTGTTTCCATCAACTACCCTTCCAGCCCTACTGTCAGACTAAAGGAAAATGAATGGTCCAATGCTGTAGTTTACAAAATCTTAGAAGAAGAAAATTCCTTTCTTCTTATTCCAGCATCATTAGGAAATCAAACCCATGAATTCATTTAAAGGGAATCCTGTATTCTAGGACCTTCTTGGACTAGCGACAATTGTTCCTTTTTTTCAAGCTCACCACTCTCAAGCCTACAAGAATCAGTTACTCATCTAATGTCTTGAAGAGGAAAAAGAATTCTTGTTGGATTTGTGAGTGCACTTGTCTTGGATCCCAATTCTGACCTTTATTCACTAAATGACTCTAAGCAAGTCACATCACCTCTAGGAGTCTCAAATTTCTTTCCCTGTGAAATCAAGGATAATAATGCCCCCATCAGCTATCCCAGAGAGATGCTGGCTTCCTGAGCTGGAAAAATGACTCCCTATTTTCTGTTATTTCCCAAATACTGCCTGGTCTAGTGCTCTTCATAGAGCTTTGTTGGGGTCAGCTGTGGGGAGAACTGGGCTGTATTGCTTCCTGCTCCACCATCTTGGCTGGTACGTCCCAGAGGGCTGTTAGGAACAAACTACTTTGTAAGCCATTGTTGCTGCTGCTGCTGCTGCTGTGTCAGACTCTTTGTGACCCCATTTGGGCTCTTTTTGGCAGAGATACTAGAGTGGTTTTCCATTTCCTTCAGCTCATTTTACAGATGAAGAACTAAGACAATCAGGGTTAAGGGACTCACCCAGGGTCTCACAGCTATTAGGTGTCTGAGGCCAGATGGGGACTCAAGTCTTCCTGGCTCCAGGCCTGGCACACTATCCACTGCACTACCTAGATGCCTTTGTAAACCTTAGTATACATAGGATATTAAGATATTTCAATTCTCATATGAAAACTATGGGAGTCACCATTGTAACTCAAAGGAAAACAATTCCTTCCAGATATTACAAATCACAATAACCTAGAGCTATCAGCATTCATTGCACTGAAAGTATGCTGGGGTTAAGATGGTCAAGAGCACAGCACAAGAGCACACATCTAGATCCTACCAAATTGAAACCCTATAAGGGTTGGGGAACCAAGTTCAGCCCTTTGACTGAATCCAAACTTCATAGAACAAATCTCCTTAATAAATGGATTTGTTCTGTAAAACTTGGACTCAGTCAAAAGACTGCACCAGTGGACCTAGAAAGCCACATGTGGCCTCAAGGCCACAGGTTCCCTACCCCCTTCACCTAGATCCTTAAACAGACAGATTAAGCCTTAAACTTTCTTCTCAGGAGTCAAGACTCAGAACTAGTCTCCCCTGTCTTGTTTTACCAGTGTCTACATAATGTTTACCTCAGGGCTTTGACTGCACAATATTTTTATTTACATATTTTATATATTTACTTATTTATTTACATATTTTCTCTTCCCCATCCCTCCCCCAAACCAGAATGCATGCATTCTTGAAGGCATCGATCATTTCACTTTTTTGATGTGTTTTTTGTTGTATTGTAGCTCCAGGAGCTCCTAGTACCAGTACTCATGTGCTATCCCAAAACTTGTAGAAAGGCTCTTTGTCTCCAATGACACTTATGGCCTATTATGAGAAGGGCCAAGTTCCATGGGTGGGCTACCTATCACCACATAGAGCTCCTGTTTAAATTAATTTATTGTTGTATTCCCCCATTATAGAAGCAGTTAGCTGGTTCAGTGAATAGAATGCTGCCAGCTTCAGATACTTACTAGCTGTATGATCCTGGTGTAATGGCAAGAAAAGAAGTTCTTAGTGCCTTGTTTCAGCTATTTTATTCTTTAGCACCTTGTTTCAGTTCAAATTCCCTTTAAGCTTTGCCCATGATTGTATCAAGTCTTTGTTAAGAAACAGAACTTTTGAACCCCACAGTGGGAGGAACTTGCTGATGGAACAGGAAGAGGTGGAACAGGGAGGACCTAATGGCAATATATAAGGAGAAGGCCAAGTTGGGAAAGAGCAGAATTGAGAAGGGAATTTTGTGGTGGTCAGGCACTCTGTTTATCTGTTCTGTTTTTGTTTTTATTTGTGATACTTTATACAGAAGCCCTGGGACCTTACTGGAAGCCCTGAAAGGGGATTTTCTTGTTTTCTATTATAGAAGTCATAGAGGAGGGTTTCAGAGATCCAGGGACTATACTGATGATTTGTGTTGAGTTCTCAGACCTTGTATGTGAGTCTGTGTTGATTTCACAGGCAGATAGTGAATTGATGATGGTGCCGGCAATGTGGATGAATGTTATTGTGGCTCTGTTAAACTTTGTCTTCCCAGAAACAGAAACTGCAAAGGATTTGAAGTGGACTGGGCACTGTGAGCTTCAATATGGAACTAGATAAAGAACTGGATGAGGAACTGGACAAGGAGCTGAGAGCTGCCTACCTTTGAATCCAGATAATGGTTGGGTAGATTCAGGCAGTAGCTGGGACCATGGAAGAGGAACTATGGAATCTGAGAGCCAGCCTCGAGTCAAGATGAAAAGACCTCTTCTTGGGTACTTAATGCTAGCAGAGAAGATCATGATTTACTGTGGCCTAGAGATGGAAGAACTTTGTACTCTGTACCTTGTACCTCTTAAGGATGATTGAGTTAAGGATGACTGGAAACTAATCTCCAATTAAGTAGGGTACATTTCATACACCTTTATACTGACTTATTCCAGAGATATGAATAAAAATGGTGACTTAATGTCACAGAATCCATGAGTACTACATATCCAAATATGGCAGTGATGACAGTATGTAATAATGCATATGTTAAATGCACCTACCTTTTTTGACTGAGAGATTAAGACAATGTGACCTAGGGTGGAGAACTTTGTACTTTGTGTCTCTTAAGGAGGCTTGCTCCTTAAGGATGATTGAGTTAAGGATAAGTTAAAGACTTACTGAATGATTGTACTTTGTGTCTCTTAAAGAGGCTTGCCCCTTAAGGATGATTGAGTTAAGGACTTACTGAATGATATCTTTTGTTTAAAACTATGTGGCCACGTTGTTATGTTATAACATTGTGAATGCTGTACTTTGATTTCTGTGAATGTTTTGCTTTAATTTACTGCTGAATAAATAGAGAGTTCACTATACTATGTGATCAGAACCTTAAAGCTGTTCACAGCAGCAGTCCCCTGGAAAGCTGCTCATGGTTGGCTTTATACCTGAGCAAGTCACTTAACCTCTATCTGTCTCAGCTTCCTTAAGTGTAAAATGGGAATAATAACAGCACCTACCTCCCAGGGTTGTTTTGAAGATCAAATGAGATGATATTTGTAAAGTACTTAGGACGGTGCCTGGCATAGAGTAGATGCTTAAATGCTTGTTCCTTTCCCTTTCCTCTTGCCTATGGAGTCACAACCAAAACTGGTGTCCCCTTTCTTGTAGGAGCAATGTCCATATAATATTTGCCCATAGGATTCTCCCCCAGTATTTTTATCTATATATCTCTACAATAGAATGCAAGATCTTCAAGGGCAATAACTCTCTTATCTTTGTTGTTGTGTTCTCCATGTCTATCACAGTGCCTCAAACACTTAAGAAATGCTCATTGAATAAATGACTGAATGAATAATCATGGGGGGAGTCAACAATGAAGGGGTTAGGTGCCAAATCTGTTATTTCACAAATCTTTATTTTGTTTGCCAAAATAGCATATTATAGTATGCCAACTCTGTATAATACACATTAGCTTCTAATAGGTATCATCAATTTAGAATTGGAAGAGGCTCAGACCAAACCCCTCAATTTATAGATGAAGCCTAGGGAAGTTATGATTTTCCAATGTCACTCAAGTCATCAAGTATCAGAGCTGGAATTTAAAACCAGGTCATCTGGCTCTATGGACAACAAGGGGACACAGAGGATAGAGTGCCAGCCTAGAGTCAGGAAGTCATCTTCCTAAGTTCAAATCTGGGCTCAGACACTTACTAGCTGTATGTCCCTAGCCAAATCACTTAACCCTGCTTACCTCAGTTTTCTTATCTGTAAATTGAGATGGAGAGAGAAATGGCAAACCATTCCACATCTTTTCCAAGAGAACTACCAAAAAGATATCACAAAGAGCTGGACGTGACTGAAAAACTTCTAGACAATATCTGACTCTATATTTGGTCCTCTTTCTGCTATACTCATATCTATCCCATCTATCATCCCTTGCTGGTACCCCTTTGCCCACTAAAGGATTAGTCTGCCCCTGACATGTACTATGCTACTTCACCTTCCCCCTTCCACCAAACCTGCCCTTCCATCAGCTTCTACACCTTATTCCCACCCTTGTCCTATAATTTGTTATTTTAAATAATGGCAAATGCCTTGTAAGCTAACTTTGTGGAGTCAAAGCCCTGAGGGAGGGAGAAAGCACCCAGTAATAACCCTATACTAAGGACAAGTTACCCACACAATATGTGCTTTTCCATGACTGTGACAAACAGCATGCTGAAGGAAAATTATACAGTTTCTAAAAGAGCAAAAGGAAAACACATTATTATAGCTGTGGAGAAAGCATTTCACCCAAGGAAGCTGGGGAGCCAATAGAAAGAATATCTATGATAAATATCACTGTTTGCATGAGGATAGCATTGAAGGCTAAAGTCACAACATCAAGCAAAGTCAGACGACTGGCCATCAAAGAGGAAGGAAAACAAACCATGAGTCTGCTGCATGGGGAACAAGGCTCTCCGAAGGAGCTGCTAGAAAGGGGGCCATTTTGATGACCTGAAGAGGATTCCAGCCAAAGGAGTAACCAAAAGAGACACAGAATATTAAGAGCTAGGAGGCTCTTCAGAATTTCCTTGTCCAATGCCTTAATCTTACAGATTAGAAAACAAAGTTTGACCAAAAGTGAAGTGACTGACAACAAGATTTACATATTGAGAAAGATTTCTCCAAAGACTTATTAGCCCTGAGAGCTCCTAGAACTTGTGTGCTAAGAAAGGCTCTTGGGCCCCAATGACGTCCTGTTACTTGTTTTGAGAGGGGCCAACCTCCAGGAGCAAGCTACCTCCACCAGACACACATGTAGGATTTCTTAATTCCTAGGAGTTTATGGGAGCTTATTAAAAAAAGGGGCCCAAAACCTAGTCTAAGATACCAGGGGGAGCCAATAAAAGTGAATGTTCATTTTTAAGCCATTCATTTATTTAATCAGGAAGCAGCTTGGGGTAGTAAGTAGAATACCAGCCTAAAGACCTGGGTTCAAGCTCATGCTTGCTATGTGACACTGGACAGGTCACTTAATCTTTCAGTCATCTAGGAAACTCTTAGAGCATAAATTACAGAAAAAGTACAGACCTTCATTGGTAGAGGGAGTTTTGTTACCTGGGATATCCCTGTACCAAGGAAATGACAGCTCCAGTCCCTATTCCTTTTAAATATATGCATTATTACATACCCTCATCACTGCCATATTTGGATATGTAGTGCTTATGGCTTCTGCGGCATTGAGTCACCATTTTTATTCATGTCTCTGGAATAAGTCAGTATGAAGATATATTAAAATGCACCCTACATATTGATCCCCTTCCCACCAGGCAGAAACTTCTAGAGAATTCAACCATATCTAATCCCTTCATGGCAGAGAAACTGCAGAGGAAAGAAGGAAGGAAGCAAGCATTTGCTAAGCATCTACTACATGCCAGGCATTGTGCCAAGTACTTTGCAAATATCTTGTTTGATCTTCACAACAACCCCGCTTTACAGTTGAAGGAACTGAGGCACGTAGAAGTTAAATGACTTGCCCAGGTTCATATAGCTATTAGGTATCTGAGGCTAGACTTGAACATGGGTCTTCCTGACTCCAGATCTAACATTCTATCTATTGAACCACTTAGTTGCCAATAATACAGAAAGAATCTTTTCATTGCCACCTAGATCAAACATATGCTAAATTGCCAGGGAAGCATAATTTCCATTAGAGAAAAGAGTTGAAAGAAACTACAAGCAGATTGTTTATTGGAAAGAATGTCTGAGTGTCTGAGGCCGGATTTGAACTCAGGTCCTCCTGACTCCAGGTCCAGTACTCTAATTCACTGCACCACCTAACCATCCCAAATATTTTCTATGAACTTAAAAATGAATGAGAGATTCTTGAATCTGTGTCCTTGAACACATAAATGACAAAGTTAAACCTCATCTTACTTTAATTGGTAATTTTGATACAAGTTCTGAGGAGTGTCATGGACACCTTTGACAGTCTGGTGAAACCAATGGATCCATTTTCAAAAGAATCTTTTTTAAATAAATGAAATAAAATACATAGTATTGTTTTTGTTTTGTCATTCATTTCCAAAGAGGACCGATGACATCATGGGGTGATCTCTTGACTACTGTGTGAATTGGATTTAAGTGAGGTAGAGCTGCACAAAGTCATCAGCCTCACTCTCTCTTCCAGAGTCATTGAAGACCCAATGGCAAGAAAAAGTCAAGATGCCTGGCAATGGCCCGGGATATGCAGAGGATGACCTCAGTGTCTTTGATGTCCGACCAAGCTCTAAGTGCTCCCCAGCATCTGCTCCAACCACCTTCATGGCACTTGGAATAAATTGTTCTCATCCACCCATTCCACTGGGGGGGGGGATTCTTCACATGTTCGGGGTAGACACCCCCCTCACTCACCAATGGGTTTGGGGCCCATCAAATTACCTCCAACCTGGTTTAGCCTGTCCACTGAGATGATTCACCAGAATGTGGCTACTGTGCATGCTACAGCTTCTTGGAGCCACAGGTGAGAGTTGGGTGATAGTTGGACACCAAAAGTAGATGAGTAGCCCTGAAAAGGGCTTGGCAAGCCCTCCCACCAGAGGTGCTAGTCTTCCCTGAACACCCCCTTCACCCCAATTAGGTGGCACAGTAGATAGAACTTAGGGCCTAGAGTCAAGAAGATATCTTCCTGGGTTCAAATCTGGTCTCAGATACTAGCTGTGTGACCCTGGGCAAGTCACTTTACTCTGCTTGCCTCAGTTTCCTCATCTGTAAAATGAGCTGGAGAAGAAAATGTCAAACCAATCCGGCATCTCTGCCAAGAAAACTCAACAACATAGTATTACAAAGGCAACCAAAGTTGGTGAAAATAAGATGCAAGAGTTTTCCCATTCACATTCACAGACTGGAGGTTCAGAACTACTGCTTTGGAGGAAATCTCTTAGGCGAGCCACATCCTCACCCCTCCCCGCCCCAGTTTCTTCATCCGTAAAAGGAAAAAAGATTGTTTAGATGATTTCTAAGATTCCATAATTTCTAGGATTCTAGCATTAAATTTCCATGTTTAAGAATTTTCTGTATTTAATCATGATGTTAATGAGGGGATCTAACTAAATGATGTGGGGAAAGCGAATAGGGGCAATAAGAAAAGATTTTCACATGAGCTACTGATCTCAACTTATACTATAACCGGAGCCTCAGAGACTTAATTCTAAGAAACTGACAATCCTGGATATTGGGTGGCAGCAAACAGCCTTTCAGCCTCGATAAGGCAAGGTCTACAAGAGTGTAGTTTTGCCAGGTTGCACAAAGCATTGAATCTCCCTACTTTTCTGGGACCCAAGGCAGTTCCCTGTATGACAAGAACCTAGAAGCAATAGTCTGGTCATAGACCTTCACCCAAAAAAATTTTAGACCATTTCTCTACTACTGAATAGCACAGCTATCATCTTGTTTTTCTTAATATCGGGTTTAAAAAAAAAAAAAAGCACTCGCAAGTAACAGCCAGAAGGGAAGGTGATGACAATAGAGGTGAGTTTTGTTTTTGTTTTTTTTAATCCAATAGTGAAATACTCTGGACACAGTAAGGAATTAATATATGCTCTGGCAAACAAAGAAAGGGGCAGGGGTGGGGAGGAAGCATGAATGATCATTACATAATAGAGTGGAGGAGGCTTTGCTCACAGCAGATCTATAAGCTCCTCCAAATGTCTTGACCCACTATGAGAAACATGAACCCTAGAGAAATGGAGGAACAGTGACCTATGCAAACATGCACATGAGTGTATTCTCTTGTGTCTCAGGGTTATCACTGTCCTACCCGCAGGGTCGACTGGAGCTATTCTTAACTGTGTATAATCAGCATAGCACAGTGGAAAGAATACTGAACATGGAATCACAGGATCTGAATTCAAATCTCTGTTTCTTAACATACATATGACCTTAAACAAGTCCCAGGGGTAGCTAGGAGACAGAGCAAATAGATTGCAAGACCTGGAGCCAGGCAGACTCATCTTCCTGAATTCAAATCTGGCCTCAGACACTCGCTAGCTGTGTGACCCTGGGCAAGTCATTTAACCCTGTTTGCCTCAGTTTCCTCATCTATAAAATGAGCTGGAGAAGAAAATGGCAAACCACTCCAGTATCTCTGCTAAGAAAATCCAAAATGAGATAACAGAGTCAGACATGGCTGAAATCAACTAAAAAAATTCCAAAATCTCTATGGACTTCATATTCTTTCCTCATCACAAAATGAGGGTGATGAACTACATGTCCTGTAAGGTCCCTTTCAGCCCTAGGTCTGTTAGTGATAGATATTTGTCTAGACTTAGATCTTCTGAAGAACAGAGAAGATTGGCTTATAATTGGGCTCAGAGAGCAGTCACCCACATACTTAAATCTTATATGTAGTCAGTATTTCAGAGTAACAGAAATACAATAGCATATAGCTCCTAAACAATCTTTGTTTTTGTTTTATGACAGCTAAAAAGAATCAACAAACCCACACTTTCTCTGGTTCTGTGATCTCACCATTGTGGTTATTCCTCCAAGTGATGCAAATCATAGCCAATCAGAACCTGCCCATCCTGTGATGCTCTCATCCATATCCTCCCATACGTTTGCTACAGGGGGTACATCCAATGTCTCTGTGCCTTCCTGTGTTTTCTTGATATCTTGAACATACCTATGAAGTAGGCAGGCTATCTCTTGCTCTTGTTTGTCTTGTATGACTCTTCCTGATCTCATTTGGGGTTTTCTTTGTGGACATACTGGAGTATGTCCATTTCCTTCTCCAGCTCATTTTTCAGATGAGGAAACTGAGGCAAACAAGGTTAAGTGACTTGCCCAGGGTCACACAGCTAGGAAGTGCCTGAAGCTAGATTTGAACTCATGAAGATGAGTCTTACTGATTCCAAGCCCAGTGCTCTACACTGCGACACTTAGCTGCCTGAAGGCTCTCTTACTCCTGTTACATCTATATTCTTTTCTTATCAGACATTTCTCTGATAAGATCTTTTACTCTGTTTCTCTTACATGATAGCTCATCTGAAATGTGCTACAGCCTGCTAACACATTCCATTGCCCCCTCCATCACCCCTCAGTGATCTTCAATTTAAGTTCTTTGAGATTGTAACGTGCCCTGACTAGCTACCACTCAACATCATCAGAATAATATTTGTGTTCTACAGTAAGGGGCCTTTATAAAAGAGAAGTTCAGAATGATTAAAGAACCGCCGTTTCCCAAAGGCAAGCTAACTCATTCTCCTTTTCCCCTTCAATTATGAGAATAGTGCATTGTCCCTTTGGTGCATCCATGCTAGATTTGTACATTGGTGAATTTGCTTTCCAGGTTGTCCGACTAACTTCTACTCATGTTCTAGACAAAAGGCATTCTTCATCTATTTGATCTTTCCTGTGAGGACAGTAGGCCAAATTCTTTTGAGTCAGTATGGATATAATCTGGGAGGCACTGAGGTGGTCCTGGACTTGATGCAATTAATATAATGCCAACTTCAAACAGGAACAACTGATGCATCACTTTGTCTATAGAATCACCCTTTCCCTTGCACTCTACATAGACTCTTCTCCATTATACTGGCAAATGACTTTAGTCAGCATAATTTTCCCAGATTTACACCTTGCTTGGTGTTGAAAATCAGAATGCCATCAAACAAGGTGATTGCTGTGGTTATTTCTTTCATTAAATTCTATAAAATTGCATTTGAGGTATTTTGCTAGAGGAATGCTTTTAAGGCTACATTTTCTTCTAGAAAATTGGGGTGGGGGGACTTTTTATATAATTAATAATGAGTGTAATAGATTCTTGGATTCACTACCATTTTCCATCTATTGTATAAAGGTAAAAATCTGGTGTATGGTGAAATAGCACTTGGAGAAGCATGCCTGCCACTTATAAAGGGTTGCTTCATTGCATGTATAGATTATCCTAATAAAATTTGCATACAAATAAGAAAAGAAGTATATAGATGAATGGCACAGGGTATAGAGGATTGAGTTTGGAGTCAGTTTGGAATCTGAGTTCAAATGTAGCCTCAGACACTTAGTAGCGGTGTGATCCTGGGCCAGTCACTTAACCTTTGATTGCCACAAATTTTTCACCTATTAAATGAAGATAACAATGACACCTATTTCCCAGGACTGCCATGAGGATCAAACAACATCATATTTGTAACGTATTTAGCACAGTGTCTGGCACGTAGTAGGCACCTAATAAATGCTTGTTCCTTCCCCTAAGTAGTAATTACATGCTCCCCCTTTGGGAAGTAATAACAGTAAGAGGTATTTTTCCCCTTGCCTTGGTCCCTTAACCTCCCTTACATACCTTGAAAACAGATTCCTCAGTGCTCAACATTGTCTACAGCTGCTTTTCCTATCTTTGCTTTCTTCATTGCCATTTCCATTTCTGTTTTGTCAAGAATGACATCTGAGACTTGAAAGTTAGAGTCCAAATGTCCTACAGCACCATTGTCCTTGAAAGTTAAAAGAAAGTTAAAAGAAGTTTGTCATAAAAATCTTTGCAGGTATTTCACATTTTTTGTCTGCGTGTAACACCTTAAACGTTTAGTTTAGTTAGGTCTCTTGCCCAACTTTCTTTAAATACTTTCCTTCCTCAGGATTTTATTTTATTAATTTTCCATTATCTTTTTCCATAAGATTTAAAAAATAAGTTTATAGCCTTACCTGTCATTGCTATGCCTCTCTGGGTGACAAGTAGGTCAAGTATTTGCTGACTTTGCTGGTTCTTGGGCTTTTGGGGGTTGTTCCTTGTGGGTAGTTGATTTACATTGGTTAAACTTCTTATGAAATAACTATAATATGTGGCAATATTCTTTCCTTCATCCATTCCCCATCTCCCATTTTCCATTACTAATTTCTTTTAATGGGGTATGCTATAATTGTTTAATTGTTTGCTGTATCTTTTGCTCATTTTTATTTTTTCTTCTAGTTTTGTATTGATTTTGATCGTTGCTCTAACAAGCTGGTGGCTTGTTTGTACGATAAGGAGATTCAGAAAGGATGCCAATTCAGCAACCATTTATTTGCTGTCTATTAAGATATAATACACTTTTTATGATGTTAATATATTCACCATATCCAGGCAACTAGGTGACACAATGGATAAAGTGCTGGACCTGGAATCAGAAAGACTCATTTTCCTGAGTTCAAATCTGGTCTCAGATACTTACTAGCTGTGTGACCCTGGACAAGTCACTTTACCCTGTTTACCTCAGTACCTCGTCTGTAAAATGACTGGAGGAGGAAACCACTCCAGTATCTCTGCCATGAAAACCCTAAAAGGGGCCAGAGAGAGTCATACATGACCAAAACAACTAGACAACAACAACAAAAATGTTCCAAACATTATGTTAAGTTCTGGGGAAACAAAGAAATGTAAAACACATTCCCTGCCCTTTAAGAACTTACATCCTAATGAAGGAAACAATATGCAAATAGCTATGTACATGTAAGATTTACACATTTCGGGGGCTGCTAGATGGTGCATCAAATAGAACACCAGCCCTGGAGTTAGGAGAACCTGAGTTCAAATCCGACTTCAGACACTTAACACAAAACTAGCCGTGTGACCTTGGGTAAGTCAATCCCAATTGCCCTACCTTCCCCTCTCCAAAAAGGAAAAAAAAAGATTTATGAAGTGCAAATGGGAGTTAATCTCAGAAGAATTGCATTAGCAAATGAGGATTGGGGTGGGGGGACAAGGAGAAACCTCCTGCAGAAACTGGACTTTGAGCTGAGTCAAAGTTGGTATTCTGGTTTAACTTGTTAAAATGTGGTTAGTATGAATTGGTTTCTCAGAGCCTGGTCCCCCGTGGATGAACCAACAAAACAGTTTCAGAACCTGAGGACCAAACTCTGGTCCCACAATGGCCACCAAAGTACATACTTTTTTGTTCCCAGACTAACTGGACTTTTCCACCCTTGTCATTCCTCCTCTAACTGAAACATAATTTCATCATCACAGGTTTTCTCTGGAGCTAATTTAGGCTTGACAGTGTGTAATATTACTAGGATTTAAGATCTTCCTAGACCATTAATAGGCCTCACGTGGAGCCCTTAATGGAAGCTTGCTTAAGGGAGGCTTGCATGTAGGAAGGCTTTCACACCTTTTGCTAATTTCTGATTAGGCACTGAGTCCTCTTGTGATGCCTTCAGGCTCTGAGAAGTGCGTATTTACTCTCAGCTGGTATTTTGCTTTGGGGACTCGATTATGAGAAGGATCTTGTGATTCCCTGGTCAGGTCCAGATTCTGAATGATCATGTGTTCAGAGCACCCCAACTGCTCAGATGTAAAGCTCTCTTGATCTAGGGATGTATGTAAAGCATATAGCAATATTGCTTTTATTCAAGAGTCAGAGCCCTATCTATTGGTCTTTTATTTCTCTGCTTGTATTTTCTCTGAAGTTCATGGTGCTGACTTTTCCCCTGAACTAGTGAATATAATTTAAAAAGATTGTTGACCCCTTAAACAGCTATCTTTCCCAGTAAAGCAGATGGAAGAACCTGTGCTAGCAGCTGCCCTGTGATTGCTGCTATACAATATTATAAATTTCACTTTTCTCTTCCAAGATTAGCCTCAGCTTTACCCCTTGGGCTCATATTTAGATAAGTTGTTTGACGTCATAGGAGCCTGACATCAACATGTCATACAGCTGGACTTTGGATCTGGGGAACAATAGTTAAAATTTTAAGAATATGTCCCCAGAGAATGCACTGCAGAAGAAAACAATTTTGCAAGTGAAGAAATGATTTGACAATGAGCAATAGATAATTCAGAAATAGCATTAGAGGAAAAGGCAGGGTTGGGAATCTTGAGAGAACAAATGAGCTGGGACAGAATGTTCCAGGTGTCCTGTTGTGGGTCAAGGAGACAGATTTTCCAATACTTGCCCAAATGAAATTGTAAGTTAAAAGGCTAAAATCAAGGGCAGCCTATGATTCAGTGAAAAGAACAATTCAATTTCTGAGATGCCTATATTTTAATGATACATCATCGGTTTTATTGCAAAAGGAGATTGTACTGTTGGCTGGAACACAAGAGCATTTTGTCTGCCGGGGACACAGGAAATAAGAATGAATTTCATTAACTTATGATGTGCTGCATAAAATGAAGGCTCTGGTTATTTCTTAACATGTGATATTAACAGGAGACAACAGAAAAGGAAATGGAGGACTAGCTTTGGACATAGGAGGCAGTGTACTACAGCAGAAAGAGCGCAGAGTTAGGAGTCAAAGGGTCTAGATTCAAGTCTTGGCTCTGCTGTTTTCTAGCTGTGATACTGGGCCAGTCACTTAACTTCTGGGCTTCCGTCTTCAACTATAAAAGCAGGGGGTTGCACTAAGTGACTTTAGAAGTCCCTACCAGCTCTAAAGCCATGAGCCTAAGTAGGAATGCCAAATATAACTCTGGGCCTCACCAAAGAAATTTCTCTCTGGGACTTAAATTTTCATTGTCTTTCAGCCAAGCCCAATTCTCATAATTCCATTTGAGATTGTCTTGGCAAAGATACTAGAGTGGTTTGCCATTTCCTTTTCCAGCTCATTTAAACTAAGGCAAACATGGTTAAGTGACTGACCCAGGGTCACACAACTAATAAGTGTCTGAGGCTGGATTTGAACTCGGGTCTTCCTGACTCCAGGACCAAAACTGCATCCACTGTGCCATCTAGCTGGTACTTAAGAGAAGAGTCAAATAAGGTCAAGGAGTTTATTATTATACCACAGTTAACTGACCAGCACTATGCTAGGTGATACTATTTTTTTTTTTAGTATGATTCCATATGCCCTGAAAGGAGCTTTCCAAATTGCTGTGGAAGCATGACAAGAAATAACTAGAGAAGGAAGCAGAACAATGTGGAATCACATGCTGAATTACCCTGTGGAGTTTAGAACTGCTTTGGAATTCCATGGAAAAGGAGAGATCTAGCAAAAAGCTCTGTGTTCTCTATGGTTCTTCACAAAGGCATAAAAAGGGAGGCATTGGAGGGTAGGCCTGTCAGATGGCGGCACTGCAGGAGGTGTGGGGGATATCCTAGGAGCCCCTGGCATAGCAGGGGAGGTGGTGGATGGCTCTGTGAAAGACAAGTGGAAAAAGGCCAGAATTTCTGAGGAATCGAACATGAAAGGGCAAGAGTCCTGCTTCCTGTCTGCTGCATCTGAAGTGGAAACAGCCCAAACCAGACTGCATGTGTATTGAATCAGGGAAGGAGAGGAAACTTTCTAGCTAAGGGGACAGAGAAATGAGGAGGGAAGGGGGAAGGAAGGTGTTTACCACCCACCACCCCTTGCCTCCTCTTGGCTTGTGAGTCTTTTCATATTTTCTTTTATAATTTTTGGTTTTTGGTATGTTGTTTGGGAAAGAGGAAGGGGGTATATTGAAACTGAAAACTTACTAAAAGTAAGCAGGGGTAAGGGGAGTTGAAGGACAATTCCTATTCAGATATAGGTTGTACCAGATGGCCTCTGAGGTCCTTTCCACATTGAGATTCTGTGATCCTGTGATGGCCTTACCTAATGGCAGAATGCAGAACCATGATAACCTAAGCAAAACCAACCAAACAACTAAACTAGGGACCCCAGCATGAGTCCAGATGAGGCTTTATTATTCAGAACCCTATGAGAAAAGGTTTACAAAAACAAATTCATAGTGGATCTATAGGAAATGTTGGCCTACTTAAGGGAAGGCCTTTAGCACCAGCCATTTGTGTTCCCAATGAATTCTATCATTATAAATAATTATTCTCTCAGTTTTCCTCAGACAGTAGTTACTGTGGGAAAAGCTTTATTTTTTTTTAAAATGCTATTATTACTCAGACAACTTATCAATTCAGACTTCCCATCCCTATTTAACTGCCCTATCACCTTCCATCTGGACAATTAAAAGGCCAAGATAAAATAAAATTGACCAACCCTGCTCCACCCCCCACACTCACCCCAAAAATCTTAAAGTCAGAAATGGAAAAGAAAGTGGGTCAAAATAACAAGAGCAGATAGATCAAAAATAGTTAAAAAGCCGAAAAAAGGAAGACATTTGAAGAGTGAGTCTGAAATATGAAAGGGAGACTAGGAGTGAGGAAGAGGCAGCTAGGGAGCATAGTGCATAGTGATGGGCTTGGATTCAAGAAGATCTGAGCTCAAATCCTCCTTCAGGCACTATTTGTATGACTCTGGGCAAGTCTCTTAACCTCAGTTTCTTCACCTGTAGGAATGAGAACACAAATAGTACCTCCCTTATAGTATTGTCATGAGGATTTAATGAGATAATTCATAGTGTTTTGCAAATGCTGAAGCACTATGAAAATGCTAGCAATTATATGATCAGTACCATGAAAAAAAAAAAGAATTGGCTAGAGAGAAGGGTAGAGGAATAGAAGGCAAAGGGGAACATTTAGGAAATTATAGTGGATGGAGAAAGCACTAGTGAATAAGAGAAATAACAGAGAAGAGGGAAGTGATAAACGTAAGGGGAATTGAACTACAGAGATATACTTTACACTTCTATGAATAAAACTTAAACACCAAAATTAAAGGAATGAAGATTTTGTGCAAACTTTCTCTTTAAAATAAAAATGAAGAAGAGTAAGACAAGTTATGGCAGGAAGTAGAACCTAGGGGAAAGTGGGGGGGTGGGAGGTTCCAAAGATAAATTTTGTTGGTTTCTCATTGCAAAGTATAGCAAAGCCTAAAAAGACTTTTACCAGTAACACAGGCAGAAATTGGACCTAGCAGAAGAAAGATGATGATGTTGCTCCCTAAGCATAGCTTTTGTTTCTCTGTTTCCTCCTTTCTTCATTATTCTGGGAAATCAAAAGAATCTTGAGCTTAAGAAAATGAGTGGGCCTCAAAACTAGATAACTTTAGCAGATTTTCTGGAAGGACAACCCCTAAAGTGATGCTAAATGAATTCAGCTTGGCAATAGAACATTAAGCAAGCAGATAAGAGGATTTTCTAATTCTAAGTCAGATGGACACTTCAGACAGAAACATTGTTCTTAATGAGTAGGAAGTGGAGGTTAAAAATAAACTTAAAACCTATGGTCTACTTATCGGGCTGGCTGTTTTACCCTCAACAGAGCTTGACTCTTGGGAGGAAAAGACTCTTGGAGAGGAAATTCTAACCAAAGTCAAGGTTCTGAGAACAGACTCTCCTTTTTGGGAATAGATAAAATCAAAGGTTTTTCCTTGTCTAATGACTAGATGTATGAAGATCTTGCTTTATAAAAGAGCTAGAACTTGAGCCTTTGGGTTTAAATGGAAAGATTTCTGACAGACTCCACTCTTCATCTTATGAGGAAGAGCTGGAAACAGAGAAAAGTTCTACAACCCCAATGGAGCCACACCAGTGGTAACCATGGGACGAGCGATCACTTTCTGGAAGTGGCCATATAAGACAAACTGAAAGCAACTAATTCCCTGCTACTTTTTTGTTAACTTTGCTATTTTCTTAAATATTGTTTTAAATTAATTGTGTCCTGTGAATAACTAAGAAAATAATCATGAGGGATGGTTTTTGAGGAAATGAGGACCCACAGTATACCCTGAACCTGGAATAGATCTTTTGGATAGGAGAATATACTCATGGGAGTTGGGTGGTGTAGGGTTCCCAGGCACTACACTATGTTGCTTAAGGCCAATGTTGGGAAAAGAAACCATGGAATCATAGAGCTACTGAATGGAAAGTGCTTTGTGACACTGGATTTCTTTCTCCAGTCTCTGGGCAAAACTACATCCCAGAAAAGTAATAATGATTTTTGTTGCTGTTCAGTCATTTCACTTGACTCTTCATGACCCTATTTGGGATTTTCTTGGCAAAGGTACTGGAATGGTTTGCCACTTCCTCCTCCAATTCATTTTACAGATGAAGAAATTGAGGCAAACAAGGTGAAGTGACTTACCCAGGGTCACATAGCTGATCAGTGTCTGACTCCAGATTTGAACTCAAGAAGCTGAGTATTACTGACTCCAGGCCTGGAACCCTATCCCCTATGCCATTTAGCTGCCCTAATCCTGTGATTAAGAACCACCAATTCCCCTAAGCAAAAATCAAAAGAACTCTCAGTATTCTGTCAAAGTTTACCAAATGGAGAATTTTGCTTTATCTTCAATTGAAAGAAATTTTTTTTTTGTTTGTTTAAACATGCAGGTTCGAACTATGTTAAGAGTCAGGATCTGAAATGTGGAAGAAATTCAGCACCTTAGGATGCACTGACTGCTACGCTTTGCTCATTTCAGGTTTTTGCTTTCATTTGCAATCAATAGTAAGATTGGCAAACATTCACGGGGTTGCATGTCCAGTATTTGAAAGTTTGATTACTGAATACTTGATGGATTGATCTGTCAAGCAACACACAATTGTTAAATACCTACTATGTGGCAGGAATTGTGTTCAGTACTAGAGTATAATGTTAATGAAATAGGAAGATCTTCCCTGCCCATTAATGGGCCTATGTGACCTACTTTGAACTCGGACCCAGCTGACTGCTGTGATAGAACCTGAGTCACAAACAGCTTGAGTTACATGGAGCCCATGGTGGGAGAAGCTTGCCAAATGGGTCTACCAGGGAGAGAGAGAGAGAGAGAGAGAGAGAGAGAGAGAGAGAGAGAGAGAGAGAGAGAGAGGCACACAGCTGAGGTAGAGCAGCTAGCATGAGTGAGCTCCAAAGGAATTTTGCCTAAAGAAGCTTGTTTGTGGGGAGGCCTAAAGGAGGGAAGGCTTAGGGATGTTGGTGCTCCCTGCATTGGTGATGTACATAAAGTTCTTTGTTACCATAGTGAAATTGGATTTCTGGTATCTGAATAAATATTTTGACTTTGCCTTTTGAGGAAGAGAGTGATTTATATTTTGCGAATTTACCCTGCAAATACGCATACATATTCATAGTGGTTACTATGGGTATCACATTGACAATATATAGGGATATAAAAACAAAGTTGGAATAGTCCTTGCTCTCAAGGAGCTCACATTCTATCAGGCAAAACAACATGTAAAGATATATGTTCTTCCAAAATATATACAAAGCAAATAAAAGGTAATTTGGGGGTGGGGAAGAGCAAGAGCTACTGTAACCACCTCAGAATCAATTGACACATTTTCCTATGAACATTTACACCTCAGAAATTGGCAAACACTGCAAATCGGGGTTTGGGTTATTGTCTTGTTAATTGTCCAGACTTGGGAAAGTGTTAACAGTGCAGATGAGACTTTAACATGAGTCCCTCAGATTCTCTCCCCCACCCAGAGAGCCAATTATTTTTTTTTACATTTTTACTTTTTTATTTATTTTATTTTTAATTTATAGAATAAAGTAAGCTTTTCCATAACATAGAATTAAAAATGATTGCACATGAAACTTGTATACTACTTGGTATTCCTTTTAAATATGTAATAAAGTTATCATGTAAATTTCTTGTTTTTTCCTTTTTTCTTTTCTCCCCCCTGCCCTAGAGATGGCTACCATTGGACAAAAATATGTATAAATATGTAAAACATTCTATACATACTTCTGTTTATCATTTTAATCTCTTTATCAGTTCTTTCTCTGGCTGCAGGTACCATCTTCCTTCAGATGTGCTTTGTAATTAATTTAGATATTTATAATAGTCAAAATAAATTAACATTCACTACATTTATATATTAGTAAATATATGTATATTAATAAACATAATAGTCAAAATGACTTAGTCACTCAAAGTCATTCTTAAAATAATCTCGTTACTGTATACAACCTTCTCTTGGTTCTACTCATTTCTCTCTTCATTATTTTGCTTTTTTATTTTTTTTTTTGAGGTGGGAGGGCAGGGCAGTTGGAGTTAAGTGACTTGCCCAAGGTCACAAGGTTAGTAAGTGTTATGTGTCTGAGGCTGGATTTGAACTCAGGTCCTCCTGACTCCAGGGCCAGTGCTCTGTTCACTGTGCCACCTAGCCACCCCTGATCTTCATTATTTTGAGAGAGCCAGTTTATTAAACATTTCCCAGCACAGCCCCTGGGAGGTTCTTGCAGGATAATGAATCAGAAAAGACCTATTGTAGAAGGTGGTGTCTGAGCTGGGCTTTAAAGGAAGCAAAAGGTTCAAAGAAGTAAAGACAAGGAGAGATGTTTCTAGGCACAAGCTGCTCAAAAACGTATGGCTGACACATTCACACCTGTCTGCAAAAATCCGTCAAGCCAACAACAAATAGCAAAAAAAGAAAAAAAAATTACTCAAGCCCTCCAGGACACTGCTGTGGTAGCTAGTCATGAGGAATGCAAAAGGAAACATGGCCCCTTTCCTAGAGCCTGCAGCCTAGTTGGGAGCCCTGAGAGACCATATAAATGGCGCTGTGAAATCCTCATTCTCCTCCCAAAGGGCCACCAAGCTCTCATGTGCATCCTGTGAATGCGAAGACTGAATAAGACTTTAAAAACTGGTGACTAATATCTCTCCAATTGCCCAGAAATAGCTCCCGTTCATCTTGAGAATTAGCTGACATGCTGAAGGAGTGACTGACAGGTGGCAGGTGACTGATGAATAATACCCTCCCCCTCCCTCCCAAAGTTTCTGTCTTCAAAGAAACCAAACGGATTTAAACCAGTCAAGTGGTTCATTGCCTCCACCAGGAGCCCAATTAAATCTGTTGCTTTGCATCCCTGCAAATTCATTGACACAAACCAGCTTTGGAGTTTTCTCCAAGGAGATGGAGCTGAGGGGCGGAAGACCAAGTCTGCCACATAGGATCTTTGGCATTCTCAGTTTCTCAGGCCTCTAAACAATAGAAAGTAGGTAGGATGAATGGGAGGAGGGGGGCAGGGAATGCTGAGAAAACAAGGGTGGTTTCCCATCCCCCTCACTTGCAAACCTATCCAGAATCTCTGCCTAGGCCTTACAGTTTATCTATGCCTCCAGCAAGGTGTTACTCACACACTAGGGGTTAGGAAGGAGGACACAGGTCGTCTGTAGTCTGAAAAAGCTCAACAAGTAAAATAAATGTGTACTGAGCACCAGCTCTGTGCCCAGCATGTCCCAGGAGCTGTGAAGGGCATGCAGGATTGGCCCTGAGCAAAGTTGCAAGACTGGAGAAGCTAGATTTCTGAGTCTAAGCTTTCCTCTTTCCCCCTCAGGTGTGTTTTCCACTCTTCCCCCTAAAATAGTGTCCTCCCACTTTCTCCACCCACTTAGAAGAGAAAAACCTGCCGTTAGGAAAGGATCGGGGGCATAAAGGACTGATTAAGCTTAATGAGTTGCTTTCTCCAGAGATATTTGCATTTTAATGGAGGGAAGGAAACTGCTTCTCTTAAACCAAATGGAAGAAGCCCAGCAGAACTTCAGTCCTCCTTGAGCTGAAGTATAAGAGGGAAGCATTTTTTTTTTTTTTATGGCTGGAGACCTTCCTGGCACTTCTAAAGTCACCACACATTTCAGAATTGTGTCAGTCTTAGGGATACAAAAGAAATGCAGGATGTAGCCATTCTATTTAACGTTTGACCTCTCACCCTGGCCTTGAGTCACACTGGAAGATTGAATGAATGGGAACTTAGTAGGCCCCAAGTCTCTACATGGCATGCCATTTAATCCTCCACAAAGGGCCATCTTGCCATCTTCCAGGCCCCTGGGAATATGCTGTCCCCATCTTCTGCCTTTTGCTCTGGACATAGCATTAATATCAATAGTACCATTGCTTCTGGAAAGAATTTATCAGTTGACTCCCTATGGATCAATCCAACATGCCTATGATTCCCGTCACCAAAACTTCTAACAACTATGTGTGTGTGTATATATACATATATGTTGATAAATATACACACATATAGATATACATATATCTGTATGTATGTCTCACTCATTAGAATGTAAGTTCCTTGAGGGAAGTGACTTTCTCAGTCTTGTATTTGCAACCATAACACTAGGCACAGGGCCAAGCACATCTCCAGTAAGCAATCTCTCGATCAACATGCCATTTATTAAGCACAATACGAAGACGTGGGGATACAAAAATATACTAAAACATTCCTTTAAGGAGATTATATTGTATGAGTTTAAAGCAGAGAAGCTAATGAAATTACTGATAAGATAATGTAAAGACAAAAGAAAAGAGTTGGGACCTAGGCTCTGAGGATGCCCACATGTAGTGGGTATGACATGGATGAAGCTTCAGCAAAGGAGGCTGAGCAGTCATGATCAGTGTGAGAGGAGGAGTACCGTAAGCAACCCAAAGGGGAGAAAATAACCAGATGGTGGTCAAATGTCAAGAGAGTCCTAAAGGTCAAGAAGGATGAGGATTGAGAAGAGACCATTAGTCAAAGGATATGGACAGACTGTTTTCAGAGGAAGAAATTAAAGATATCTATAGTCATATGAAAAAATGCTCTAAATCACTATTGATCAGAGAAATGCAAATCAAAACAACTCTGAGGTACCAAATCTCACCTGTCAGATTGGCTAAGATGACGAAACAGGAAAATGATAAATTCTGGAGAGGGTGTAGAAAAATTGGAACACTAATACATTGTTGGTAGATTTGTGGACTGATCCAAACTTTGTGGAGAGCAATCTGGAGCTATGCCCAAAGGGCTATAAAAAAGTGCATACCCTTTGACATTGCAATACCACTTCTAGGACTGTATCCCAAAGAGATCATACAAGTGGGAGGAGGACCCGTATGTACAAAAATATTTATAGCAGCTTTTTTTTTTTTTGGTGGCAAAGAATTAGAAATCAAGGAGATGCCCTTCAATTGGGGAATGGCTAAATAAGTTGTGGTATATGCATGTATTGAATACTATTGTGCTATAAGAAATGAGGAGCAGACAGACTTCATAATATCCTGGAGAGACTTACATAAACTGATGCTAAGAGAGAAGAGCAGAACCAAGAGAACACGGTGCACAATTACTAACATATTATATGTATCTGTGATGACTAGCTTTGAGAGACTGAGCTCCTCTCAGCAATGCAAGGTTATAAGACAACTCTAAAGGACTCATGATGGAAATGGCTATCCACATCCAGAGAAAGAATTACAGAGTCTGAATGCAGATTGAAGCAAACTACTTGCTCTCTCTCGTGTTTTATTTTGTCCCTTCTTTCTCACTGTTCACTCCATTGGTTATAATCCTTCTTTACAACTTGACTAATGTTTAATGTGAAGGTATTTGTAGAGCCTATATTGGATTGCATGCTGCCAAGGGGAGGAGGGGGGAGAAAATTTGGAACTCAAGGGATTATGGAGCTGAATATTGTAAACTAAAAGTAAATAAATACATTTCTTTTGCCTTTTTTTTCCGGAGGGCAATTGGGGTTAAGTGACTTGCCCAAGGTCACATGGCTAGTTTTTGTGTTAAGTGTCTGAGGCCACATTTTAACTCAGGTCTTCCTGATTCCAGGGCTGGTGCTCTATTCACTGCCCCATCTAGCCGCCCAGGATACATTTTTTTTTTTAATGTTACAGGGAATAGTCTTCCAGACAGGAGAAAGAAAGGGGATATATTTGGAAATTCAACTTAAGCAAAAACAAAAGATACCAATAAACATTTGAAAAAGCAAAAGAGAGAGAGAGAGAGAGAGAGAGAGAGAGAGAGAGAGAGACCATTAGATTTGACAATAAAGAAATCATTGGTAACCTTGAAGAGAGCAGTTTCGGTTAAATGATGAGGTCAAAAAGCAAATTTCAAGGGGTTTAGAAGAGAGTGAGGGATATAGAAATACTGAAAGTAAAGGATTTTTTTTTCCCAAATAATTTAAGAAAGGGAAGAGAAATATAGGGCGATAGCTGCCAGTGGCGGGGGCGGGGGGTAGGGGTAGGATCTAGTGAGGTTTGTTTTGTTTTTAAGGATCTGGGTAGATTCAGTCATGTGAATAGACAGCAGGGAAAGGACCCGTTGACAGAGAGACTAAAAGCAATAGATGTGTTTTAACTTAGCCATAAATGCAATGAATCCTGGAGTTGGAAGAGACTTCAAAGGCCATTTAATAAACCTTTGGTATTTATACCTGTTTAGAAATGCTCTCTAGGGACAGCTAGGTGTGGTCAATAGAGCCCCAGCCCTGGAGTCAGAAGGACCTAAGTTCAAATTCAACGTCAGACACTTAACACTAGCCATGTGACCTTGGGCAAGTCACTTAACCCCAATTGCCTTGCCTTCCCCCCTCCAAAAAGTCTTGTATGATTGTGATATTTTCCATCACTTTAAAAGTTTTGGAATATAGTGCTTAGCTGCTCCAAGTTTCATCAGTTTCCCCAAGGCCCTGTGTCTACAAAAGGAGCTACCTCCCTTAAGATTCCACATTAATCAAACTGTCAGGTTTCTTGCACTTTTAGAATTGGGTTTCTTACCAGTGTCTTCTTAAGGCAACCGTGTTTCTTATTCAGAACATGTATTTTAAAACCCAGGTGAAAAGAAGCCAATGGAAAGACAGGTACACTGAAGCCCTGTTGGTGGAGCTGGGAACTGAGTAGAATCCTTCTGAAAAGCAATTTAGAATTATGCTAAGAAAGTGATTAAAATGTCCATACCCTTTGATCTAGAGATCTCACTGCTAGTAATATGCCCCAAGGGCAAATATAGAAAGACTCCCCCATAAGCATCTAAATATTTCTAACAAAGATATTTGTAATAACAAAAGATTGGAGATAATGCAGATGCCCACTAGTTGGATAATGGCTAAACCAATTATGATCATGAATGTGATGGAATATTGCTGAACCATAAGATGGGAAAATATAAAGAATAAAAGAAAGATTGGAAAGAATTATCTGAAATGAAGCAAGCAGAATTTGAAAAACAATATTATGGGGGCAGCTAGGTGGTGCAATGAATAGAGTACTGGCCCTGGAGTCAAGAGGACCTAAGTTCAAATCCAGCCTCAGACAGTTAACAGTTACTAGCCATGTGACTTTGGGCAAGTCACTTAACCTCAATTACCCTGCCTTCCCCCCTCCAAAAAAACAAAACAAAACCCAGTATTATGATAATTACAACAATGTAAATAGAAAGCATGACAAATTATGCCTAAACATCATGTAGTTTTAATGGCCAGATTTGATCCCAAAGAAGTGATGTACACATTCATCCCTTTTCTGAAGAGGTGAGAAACCATGGATATGGAACACTGCAAGCTGGATTTGATTAATGTGTTAGTTTTGCTGAACTGCATTTTTTGTCTTTCTCTTGTCTTTGTCTTAAAAGATAGTAGAATAGGGAGGGATATGTTTAGAAAAGAAAAGGATTTTAAAAACAGGTCTAAAAAAAGTAATAAGGCAAAACTAATAGGGGGAACATTAGCAATGTTGTGTAACCAGAAAACTGGCAGAATAAATATTCTCTCTGACACTTCTCATTGTCAAATCTGAAAAGTATTACACACCAGAACTAGAATAAATGTAACTGGTTCCATAAGATAAAAAGACAGATCTTTGAGGCAATGGGGAAAGGGGGAGGGGAGAAGGATTTCTTTACTATTACAAAAAGTGTTTTTATAAGTATTTTGATGTATATGGGGCCTTTCTATATTTGCTTTTGGGATATATTGCTAGCAGTGTGATCTCTAGATTAAAGGGCATGGACATTTTAATCACTTTGTTTGCATAATTCTAAATTGCTTTTCAGAAGGATTCCACTCATTCCCAGCTCCACCAATAGGGCATTAGTGTGCCAGTTTTCCACAGGCTTCTTTTAACCTATGTCTTAAAATATATATTCTGAATAAGAAGCATGGTTCCTTTCAGAAGATACAGGTAGAAATCAAGTTCTAAAAGTTCAAGAAACTTGACAGTTTGGTTAATGTGGAATCATAAGGGAGGCAGCTTATAGGCTCAGTGCTTTGGAGGAAATGATGAAGTTTAGAGGAGCTAGTACTATATTCCTAAACCTTCAAAGTGATGAAAAACATCACAGTCATACAATTTGGTACTGAATGATACACTCTATTGTGTGTCTTCCCAATGGCATGCCAAGCACAATGCACTGGGGTTACAAATACAAGCAAAAATAGACAGTCCCTCCCCTCGAAAAATAAGGGAGGAAGACATGAATAAAGTACCCATGAGGGGGCATTTGTGGTGCTGAGCGAAGAATCAGAAGCACAACCAAGAAGGCAATGAAGCATGGCCAGCTTGGTTCTGTCTCCCCAATGGAGTCCTGAAAGGAACTAACTCATCAGGAAGAGGAATGTTCACCCAAATGCTAATGGAAGTTCTAGGGTAAGAAGGCAAACTGAGTCAAGATGACAAAGTCTAGTGAGTCAGAAGCAAAGCCAGAAGGATCCCTCTCTCCCCAGCCCTTCTACTAGTTACTTCCAAAATGAGGGCTAAAGTTATTTTAGACGTTTTAGTTAAATTAATTTGTTGAAAGACTGGCTTGATGACTCCTTTGATACACTGTTGAGGAAATGTTACAGATTTCCAGGCTCAGATGTTCATTAGGAATATGACTTGGCCTGTGCCATATTGCTAGGAGGGGTGTCAGAGCCAAGACTAAAAGCTCTAAGGTCCTGACTTCAATTTCTATACTTAATTCACTCAGTCAGATGGGCTGCATCAAATTACCTAAGTGACTAAGATCCTTTCATTTGAAAATCAGCCACGTTGGATGCTGCAGCAGCTCTTCTTTTGGTCTTTCAGGAATGGCATGTAACTAATAACTCCAAAAGATCAGATTACCCCTACCCCTTCACATATTTTTTTCAATATAGTTTTCGAAAATTTATTATTTCAGTTGATACAGAGTGCTCCAGCTACCATCTATTTTGACTTCCAGAATTATAAAAGTTTACTTAATAGCAGAACTATTGATAAAGTAGTTTTATGGAAAAGAGGGAGCAATGTAGACTGAACTCTAAGGAGGCTAGGTAACCCAGTAGCTAGAGTGCTGGGCATGGAGTCAAGGAAGATTAGCCTTCCTGAGTTCAAATCCAGCCTCAGATACTTAGTACCTGTGTGACCCTGGGCAAGTCACTTAATCCTGTTTGCCTCAGTTGTTTGTATGTAAATTGAGAAGAAAATAGCAAACCACTCCAGAATTTTTGCCAAGAAAACGCTGAATAGGGTCAAGAAGAGTCAGACACTGCTGAACAACAACAAAAAGATTATTAGATGAATGGGGCTGGTTGGACAAGCAAAATCAAAGAATAATTTTTCATGATTTAATGTCAATGTAACCAGTAAAATACTCAGTACTAGGTCCTCTGATATTTAACATTTCTGACATTGACTTTAATAAAGGTATAGATGTCATACTTATCGAAGGCAAATGGTATAAAGCTTGGAGGAATCACTAACACATTGGATGGTAGAGTCAAGATACAAAAAAACCCTGACAGGCTAGAGCATTGAGATGAAAATCAATTGGGGACAAATATAAAATTTTGTACTTGGGGACAAAAAAATCAATTTCACAAGCACAAAATGGCAGAGGCATGGTTGGATAGCAATTTTCTGGAAAAGATCCTGAGGCTTTACTGCAAACTCAATGAGTCAGTAGTGTGATGTGGCAGCCAAAAAAAGCTAATATGACCTTGGACTCCATTAAGAGGGACATGGCTTCCATGAAAAGGGAAGCACTGGTCCTTCTGGACTCTGCCCTCATCAGAGCTCATCTGGAGCACTGTGGTCAGTTCTGGTCACTGCAATCAAAGAAAGACAATGATAAACTGATGAATTTTTAAAGTAGGGCAATCAGGATAGTGAAGAGCCTGGAGTCCATGAAATATGAAGATCCATTGAAGGGATTTGGGGTTCAGACAAGGCTCAGTAGGGACATCATATCTGCCATGTGGAAGAGGGACAAGATGGTTCTGTTTGACCCCAGAGGGCTGAATCGGGATTAGTGATTGGAAATTGAAAAGAGATAGTAAATTTAAGTTTGATGCAGGGAAAATCTTCCTAATAATTAGATCCTTCCCAAGGCAGGATGAACTGCTTCAAGAAAGGATGGCTTCTTCCTCCTCAGACCTCTTCAAGCAAAACCTAGACAGCTACATGTGAGTGATGTTGGAATTCCTTTTTGTGTATGGGTTGGCCTAAATGGATGCTGCACTCCCTTCCAAATCATAAATTCTATGAAAAGTGTTCATGAGTGAAGCAGTAGGCTGCAGGGGAAAGAACTCTGACCTTGGAATCATAGGACCTGAGTGCAAATCCTGATTCAGGATATATCACTTTACTTCTTGGGCCTCAGTTTCCTTGTCTAATGAGGGATTGGCACTAGCTGACCTCTCCTGTTCATCTTTAACTATCTTATTTTATGATCAGACTGAAATCTGGCTTCCTTGCTAACTGTGTGAGCCCGGGCACCTTTCCATCCCCACCAAAGCACAATATATTAGAACTTGTTGAATTGAACTAAACAACTTCTCTGAACCTCAGTTCTCTCACATGTAAAATTAAGATAAACTATTGCCTACCTCACAGCATGATTACAAGGAAAGTGCTTTAAAGCACTGAGGATACATAAGTTTATTATTAGTTTCCTGATACAACCAACCATTCTTTCATAGTTAAAGCTAGACACAATTTAACGAATTAAATTTAAACACTGCTTAGGCTGAATGTCCCTATCTATGTTCCTTACAAGGCTGGAATACAAGAGCCGAGGTTGCTTTGTTGTTGTTGTTCAGTCATGACTGAGTCTTTGTGACCCCATTTGGGATTTTCTTGGCAAAGATACTGGAGTGGTTCATCATTTCCTTCTCTAGCTCTTTTGACAGATGAGGAAACTGAGGCAAACAGGGTGAAGTGACTTGCCCAGGGTCACAGAGCTAATAAGTGTCTGAGGCCAGATTTGAACTCAGATCTTCCTGACTGCAGGTTCAGTAATCTATCCATTGAACCGCCAAGCTGCCCAAGGTTGCTTACAATGATTCTTCTTGCTTTTTATTCTTGGCTCACTAAATGCAGCAGTATATGCTGGAAGCTTTATTGTGTATTTGTTTTTATCATTTCTCTCTGCTGTTATCTAATACAGTCCTATGGCATTATTTCTGTGGTAATTTAATTTTTATAATAAGAAATAATACTTTCTCTTATCTCACTCATTTCCTGGGAAATGAAAGTATTTTACAGATAGTATAATAATTTACTCCCTAGATAGTGAGAAAAGTACTGAGTGAGATCCAATCAAGCCCCATTGATGGAAGTGTCCAACTTTTGGCACCTACTGGTTGGCACATATCATTGGTGTGGTAGAATTGACCAAAATATGTTCTACTGTCCATTTCCAAAGCAGTTAAGTGATAACCATAGAGGCAGAAGGACCCTTAGACCTCATGCAATCTCTTACAGATTAGAAAACTGAGCCCCAGAAAAACCTGCCCAAGGTATCTAAGATACATACCAAGAGTCATGCTAAAGAATTTCCCATAGACAATTTGCCCGCATGGATGTCCCTGACCTACACCTCACAAATTTGCTCTTGTTGTTTCCTTTTAATTGAAAAACCTTTATATATAATCCTGGATATGCCTGGCTAATCACTGCTAGACTCATCTTTGTACTTAAAAAAAAAAAACTAAAGCAAAAAAGGAACTGGGAGCCTGTTTTGTTTTCTTCAAAGAGACAGTTTGATTTGTTCCAATGGTCTCTAAAAGCCAGAGACATTTTGGGCCAAGTGTTCAGGAACCCACAAGAACAGTTTATATACAGCTCTTACCTTAATAAACCTTCCTAACATAAAAAGGAACTGAGCCCAGGGCTGCTTCTTGTTTATGAAGTATGATCCTTTCTGTCTGAGGAGTTTTTTACTTTATCGCAGAAAAAAGAATGTTTAAATACTAAGTTCCATGGCCTTTGTATCCTGGGCCTATGGAAAATTTTAGGGCAGCTGAAAAGATGAGAGAAAAATGTCCAAGAGAGGAGTGTGGGTAGGAATGTCTTCATGTGGAACGTCTTAGAGTTAGATTGTGAGGAATCAGGTCTAGGAAGAGAAATAGGGGGAAGATAACAAGCATTTATTAAGCACCTACTATATGCTATGTGCTATGCTAAGCTCTTTACAAATATTATCTCCTTTGATCGTCAAAATAACCCAGGAAGTGGGTTCTCTTATTAGCTCCATTTTTCAGTTGAGGAAAACAGCACAGATAGAAATCAGGTGGCTTGTCCAAGGTCACACAGCTGGTAATTATCTTGGGCTGGATTTGAACTGAGGTCCTCCTGACCTTAGGCCCAGTTCTCTATCCACTGCGTCACTTAGCTGCCTATGGTGTTATTCAATAAATTAATTCAATTTACAAATATGTATTGAATGTCTGCTATGTAGGAGCATGAATGTGTGCCGTCGTTGTTGTTATCAAAAGTCAACCCTAGTTCCACTGTACAATGGCAAAGTATGAAGACTGGAGAAAAAGAACATTGGATGTGGACATTACCAGGTTATTGCTGCTCTTAAGGGAGCACATCTTTTAGACTAGAGGAGATAGAGACCAGATTACAATGAATTCAGAAGAGGGTGAGTGATGAAGAAATAAAGGTGTCAGCTTTAGGTTGACTCTGTTAAGTAGTTTGGCAATGAAGGGAAGAGAGATTAAATTGTAAATGCATGGTGGAACGGGCCAAGAGAAGAAAGCATCAAGTTTAAGTGGACCTGGGGTGAAGCAGGGCTGATCTGAACAGAGATGAGGCATTGGGGAGGCAGTAGACAGAGGCAACTTGTATCAAAGGTAGCAATACTGGATGGCTGAGACCTCATTCCCAATAAGGGAAATGGAGGAGGGCAGGGGTAGAGAGGGATTGTATTTGGGCTCAAATCACTGCAGTGTCTGCCCAGTTCTGTTTCTGTGACACATTTGATGTGTCATACCCTATGTGTTTTAGTCTCATGCACTTAGGAATAGAAGCCCATACATACATCAGAGACCTAGACAGAAACTCATAAAAGCAAAATGAGGTCAGGGAGCAAAGTCGGAGAGTAAAACTGGAATTCCATTTACTTTCTCCTGCAGCAGCCAGAATGTACTGATGACTCGGATATTCTTTCACTTCATGTCTCTCACTTTAAGGCTATTACCACAATCAGGGAGGGACAGTTGAGCTGTGAGAGCAGAGAGCCTGCCACTATTATCATTAACCCTAATGAGTCTGAGGCTCTCAAATCATCACTAAGGTAGGTGATGTGGAATCTCAGATAAGTAAGTGCTCTAACAGAGGCCTCATCATCACAGACTCACTTAATACCAGAAGACTGACTTTCCTCCCCCAGCCCAAGTCAACTTGGACTTACCCATAATGCCAAAATATATAAGACAATCTGAGACAATGTTCTCTATATGGTCCTTATATTGTTAGTTTAAAGCTGATTGTATAGAAAAAGGGGGTGGAGAAAAGAGGATTAAGGGAGGGCAACTCTGAAAAGTCTGGTTATCTGTGATACTTCTCTTCTGTGTGTGTGGATTTATTTCCAACCACATTGTGCATATCCCTGGGAAAGGCTTTCTTTATTGATGCCTAAGTTGAATGATGTCTTAAGCACAGGCTATGCAAAGGGTTAGGCTGTGATAACTGTATCACAAGGCCATCACCAACTCTATCTAGCCTTAACACCTTCTTCTCCCTTTTCCTTTTCTTTTGGGCATGACTATATAAAAAACCAGAGTCCCCTGCAATGTTGATTTAAATTTCTCTTTAGATTTTTGTTGGCACTTCAATTCCTCTTGACCTCTTCTGTTACAACCCTGAATTTTGATTGTCATCAACAGATTGTTGAACAGAGCAGATTAACTGACTAGGGGACTGGGTACCACTCAGCTCCTGGGAACTGAATAAATTATTTCTTTGACACCCCTATTTTCTTGTGGTGTAATGGACAGAGCATTGAATTTGGACAGGATAGTCTGGGTTTGAATCATAGCTCTACTATTTACTCTTGGTGTCATCTTGGAACAGTAGATAATGGCAGAGGAAGATGAGATCCAAGCAGATAACAGATATTTAAAGTTGTCTACTCTTGAGGATTCTGCCATGGATCAAGAACTGAAGAACAATAATTGACAGAGAAAGGAAAGGATATAAGATGAAGAGATCCAAGATAAAGGGGAGTTCATTAAGAATAGAGCAAGAATCCCAGGGGGCACGGTGGGACAAAAGGCCTCTTTCTTGCCTGTTTTGTTTGACTGAGGAAGGTGTACAAAGAAGAGACCTCAGACTCTCCCCACCTAGGTTGACATGTGGGCCATGGACACTGCCCTCTTCCAGCCACTGGGTGAAGGAGTTTGGGATATGGCTATGATCTTATCCACTTTAAAAGGTCAAGAAAGTTACCAGAGACTGAGGAGCCAGAGTACAGGCCAGAATTTATGGTCAGCTAGGTCCAGTCCACCAGCATAGTCCTACAGAGTGCCCAACTATACTAAGCAATGAGTAAGCCCTCAAGCCCAGATACCCAGTTCTTCCAGGTGAAGAGATAGGAATGGAGAGGCTCATCCTTCCACTATGCCACATAATTTAGTGGGACAAATGTTCTGTATAACTGCTTGTAGCTTGCGTCCACTCGCCCCAGTAACTAAGGAGGCACAGAGAAGACTGTGACCCCATCTGAAGAAATGTTTTGTTCTTCTATTCCTGCCATGTCTTCTCAGTAAATATATCTTTGTAAAGGTCAAAAATAAAGAGTTGTGATGGTAGAGTATGACACAGACTGTGGTGTGGGAGGGCTAAGGTGTATGGGGAGAAGTAGCAAGAGGGAAGGGCTTTCTCCTCAGCAGATAGAGTCTGAGTCTCAAGGAAAAGGGGAAAAGAAGACGAGAGTTTGCCCAACGTGGAAGGGAAGAAAAACCGACCAATAAGGACTCCTATCGCCCCGGGTCCTGTGATTACAATGACAATAATTAGTGTGTATATGGCACGCCAAGGTGTGCAAAGAAGGTGCTATTATTATCCCCACTTTACAGATGAGGACACTGAGGCAAACAAAGGTTAACTGACTCACCCAGGATCACATAGTAAGTGTCTAAGGTCAGATTTGAACTCAAATTTTCCTGATACCAAGCCCAATTCTCTATTCATGCCTATGTCTAGCTTCCTAGACAGAGCACAGCCTCTGTTAAAGGGTGGTAGTATCAATTTCCAAAAAAAGGATGGAGGAACTGGGGATATATGCAATAGGTAGGGTTCTGTTCACTTATCTGGGTCTATAAACAACTGGTTTTCAGGTCCTGGTTATATTGAATTTGTACTCAGTCCCAGCCCTATAGTCTCATTCCAAAATGATGGAGATTGAGGCACACCAAGAAGATAGTCTTCATGTGCAACAAGAGATCTGCTCCCAATTCCCCCAGAAATATGTATTTTCAGGTTCCTCTAACACCCTGAGGCTTAGGATCCACAGTGGATATGGGACTTCTTCATCATAGTCTACTTCCTCTGGCTTCCTGAGTCTGGGGATATTTTTATGTGCTGTGATTTCTGTAGTGACAGATTTCAGCTATGGTAATTGTGTCTCTGGATGCTGGGCTTAACTGATGCTCTGTAACAGTTCTATACACTTGTTTCAAGATGCCGGGGATGTGAAACATGCACTTGGTTCCTGATCTCTGAGTCCCAGAAGCAAAATCCTTCTAGGACCTTTGTCATCCTGAGGCCCAGGATTTCTAATGGATCTTGATCTAAGTCTAAGATCCTGAGCAAAGAAGGAATCCTCTGTTGCCTCCACCAAAGTAACATTAAATTATCTTTAGTTTTATTGTTCAGTCATTTTTCAGTCTTGTGCAAATCTTTGTGACCCTATTTGGGGTTTTCTTGACAAAGATACTGGAGTGGTTTCCTTTCTTCTATTTCCTTCTCCAGTTCATTTTACAGATGAGGAACTGAGGCAAACAGTGTTAAGTGACTTGCTTAGGATCACACAGCTAGTAAGTAGCTGAGGATGGATTTGAACTCATGAAGATAAGTCTTCCTGATTCCAGGCCCAGCATTCTGTCCACTGTACCACCTAGCTGCACCTTTAGTTTAACATATGTACTAAAGTGAGAGACAGTATGACAGAGCAGGTAGAGAGCTAGCCTTAAAGGTAGGAAGACCTGAGCTAAGTCTTGCTTCTAGTACATACTGGCTGTGTCTCTGGGGAAGCCCACTTTATCCTGAAATACCCTAAAGAGTTAAATATATGCACCTTGTAGAGCAATTTCTAATCATCCATAAAGGGAGGTTGCCCCCTAAGAGCTGTACATGCCCACAAAGTCCCAGATTTGGTTCACATACTAGTGCAAGAAAGAAAACAAAATCATTTTAGGTCATAGCTTGATAAATTTGCTTCCTGCATAGGAGCTAACCCCCCAAAACATTTTGTAGTTTTCAAGAAAGGAAAATCAATTCAGAAAAACCTGGACTTACGTGAACTGATGCTGAGTGAAGTGAGCAGAACCAAGAGAACATTGTACACAGCAACATTGTGCAATGATCAACTTTGATAGACTTAGCTCTTCTCAGCAATACAATGATCAAAGACAAGTACAAAAGACTCATGATGGAAAATGCTATCCATATCCAGAGAAAGAACTATGGTATCTGAATGCAGATTGAAGTACATACTATTTTTACTTTTTTTGTTTTTCATGGTTTTTCTCTTTTGTTCTGTTTCTTCTTTCACAACATGACTAATATGGAAATATGTTTAACATGACTGCACATATATAACCTATATCAGATTGCTTGTCTTCTTGATGAGGGAGGAAGGAGGGAGAAAAAAATTGGAATTCAAAATCTTATTAAACATGAATGTTGAAAACTATCTGTACATATAATTGGAAAAAATAAAATACTATTTACAAAAAAAAAAATAAAAAAAGAATCCAGCATGTTGCTATATGTCATTGGTTACCATCTATAGCACAAGCCTAAAATTAGAGTGACCACAAATCTACAACTAGGTCTTGAAGGAATCTCTGGAAAAAGCTCAAACCAGGAACTGAATCTATCTGATCTACATACTTGCTGTTCGGTTTAAGGGATGAGTGGAAAACCCTGGGGCCATCATCTTTCTCCTCAAACGTTTTTAGTCACTCCTCTCCCTTTGCCTTCTTTTCCCTTGCCCTCCCTGTGAATTTCAGCCCCTGCTAAGACCCAGAACAAGTGGTGCTACAGACTTCTTTTCAAATTATAATAGAAAATATGGCCACACATGAGCAAGAAAGGCCTGTTTCTGTTATGCCATGTAACTGTGCTGAAAATACTCAACAACAGGATGGAACTGCTAAATCCCATGTTAACCCAATACGAAAGATTTCTTAAAACCTGTTTTGGAAAGATTTTTGATAAGGATTGTTCAAGAAAGAAAGAAAGACTTTCTCCTTAGCCCCAACTCAATCAGAAAATTAAATTCACCATTCCCTAAGCATTCTTGTTGATCAAGGTTTTACTGTAGTATAATTTACCACCCATTCCAGAAATGAAGAAATAAATGAGATTTAAAATTACAAAAAAATTCAATTAACAAAAACAAAGGCTTTGCCTCTTTGTGGAGTTAGTAAGACCCAACAGGATTGATTTGCATTCTCTTATCATTTGGGAGGTTTAAACCAGGAAAGGAGCAGGCTGTGAGTTTAAGATACACCATGTGTGGCCACGAGCCCTTCAGATGCACCAAGGGGGATAATGTCAATATGGTATCTGGTTGGCCTTAACAGGAATACTAATAAATGCTTGATTTTTGCAAAAGTGGAAATGTTGGAAACAAGTGGAAGCTGCCCACAATGTTATTTTGCCTGATTGCACCATAATTGCTTTTATGTCATTGATATCAAGCTGTGCGTGATGAGAGGCTATTTCAATTCTAATGACAAATACTGTGTTTTGTTTTTGTATGACTAAAATAACATTGTACAGAGTAGCTTACTCATGTCTCACAGTGATGCACCGATCTGTCAGCTCCTAGAAATCGAGCTTTGGCTTCTCACTGTGGTGTTGTCAGCACAGCTAACAATAGTAACCCACATTTGGGGAGCTCTTTGAAGTTTTCAAAGTGCTTTATGCATTTTATCTCACTTGAACCTAACAATGACCCTGTGCAGCAAGAATGACAGATTTTTTTTTTCTTATCCACATTTCAGAAACGAGGAAACTGAGACTCAGAGGCCAAGTGCTTTGCCAATGATGATGTATCTAGTAGCTATTTGATGCAGGATTTGAACTCGAGTCTTACTGATCCCACGTACAGCACTCTGACCTCGATATCATGCTGCCTTTATGTGGGATTTGTATATTTTAATTTTTCAGTAAAAATCCTGCCTGTAAATTTGGGGTAGAGGAGGGGGCTAGGAAGGGACTTGTACTTATTGACAGTACTGCATATATATTATATATACATACACACACAAAAATATATATGAGACCTGGAGTCAGGAAGGCCTGAGGTCAAAGTTGGCCTCAGATACTTCCTAGCTGTGTGACCCTACACAAGTCACTTAACCTCTGTTTTCATCAGTTTCCTCGTCTATAAAATGGAAGTAATAACAGCATCTACCTCCCAGGAATGTTATAAGGTTCAAATGAGAGAATAGTTGGAAAGTGCTTAATCCCAGCATCTGGCACACAGCGAGCACTCTGTAAATGTTACCTGTTATTATCATTAATGCAAAGATAGTTTTAAGTCTACCAAGAAACATCAGTGGGGCAGCTCGGTGACTCAGTAGAGAGAATGCTGGGTCTGGAGTGAGGAAGGCCTGAGTTCAAAGGTGGCCTCCCACCCTTAGTAGCTGTGTGACCCTGGGCAAGTCCCTTAACCTCTGCTTGCCTTAATCCACTGGAGAAGGAAATGGCCAGCCACTCCAGTATCTTTGCCTAGAAAACTCCATGGACACTGTTGGTGTGCTTTGGTCCATGGCCTCATGAAAACTTGGAAATGACTGAGCAACTAAACAGCAACAGAAACATCAGTATTAATAGCAAAAAGTTAACTTCAGGGCACAAGTAAATGTCAGCTATTATTATTGTAATTGCTAGTAGTGGGCTGACTCTTTGGGGACTACCTAGAAACATCAATATTAATAACAAAAAAATGAATTCCAGGACAAGAGCAGAAATTCTGAAAAATTACCATGATTTTAAGTTTTAGAAATTAGCAATAGTAGCAAATGACATTTTTCAAAGTTACTACAACATTGCAAATTCAAAGCAAAAGAAAAAACATACGTGTGTGTGTGTGTGTGTGTGTGTGTGTGTGTGTGTGTGTGTGTGTGTGGAGGGGGAGAGAGAGAGAGAGAGAGAGTATTGTTCAGTTCTTTCAGTCATGTCTGACTCTGGGTGACCTCCTTTGGGGTGTTCTTGGTAGAGATACTGGAGTGGTTTGCCATTTCCTTCTCTAGCTCATTTTACAGATGAGGAAAATGATGCAAACAGGGTTAAATGACTTACCTAGGTTCTCATAGCTAGTAAGGATTTGAGGCTAGTTTTGAACTAAGTTCTTCTTGACTCCAGTTCTGGCACTCCATCCACTACACCACCTAGGCATATGTATATGAGCATAGGTAATATTAATACATGATTTATTAAATTAATTTATAGTGGCAGGGATCCTTATAAATAACTTAGTGAGCCTCATTTCTATTTGAATGACAATGCTGGTGTGGTAGATAGCAAATTAACCTTCTTATTAGGAAGACAAATAACACACACCAGCTATATGACCCAGATGAGTCACTTTAGCCACAGTGAACAGTTAAATTCAACAATTGGCATTAACTCTCAAACATCTAAAATGAAATATTAAGGAAACCAGATTTTTAAATCATCGTTAGTGGGTCCCAAGGCTTCAGATGGTATCTAGAGTCAGATGGGTTAGTTACCCCTTCAGTAATTTGCACTTATCTTTGCTATAAATCAAACAATAAACATTTATTAAGTGCTTACCATGTGCCTAACACTGTTCTAAGTACTAGGGATAAAAATCAAATAGGCAAGAGACAGCCCCTGCCCTCAGGAGCTCATAATCAAATGGGGGATTCAGCATGCAAACAAATATAAACAGACATGCTGCACACGGGACAAATAGAAATAATTAATAAAGGGAAGGCATTAACCTTAGGAAGGGTTGGGAAAGGCTTTTCTTTAAAAGACTGATTGTTGTTGGGACTTAAAGGAAGCCAGGAAAGGCAGTAGACAGAGTTGAGGGAGTAGACATTCCAGGCATGGGGGACAGTCAGAGAGAAGCCAAGAGAGGGAATGTCTTGTTCGTGGAACAGCCAGAAAGTCATTGTCACTGGATTGAAGAGTATGTGACTAGGAGTAATGCCTAAGTCTGGAAATGTAGGTGCCTAGGTTATAAAGGCTTTGAATGCCAAACTGAAGATTTTGTATTTGACCCTGGAAGCAATAGGAAGCTATGGAAGTTTATTGAGTAAAGCAGTGCTTCAGAAAAATCATTTTAGTGTCTGAATGGAGGATGGATTGGAGGGGAGAGAGACTTGAGATAGGCAGATCTATCAGCAGACTATTACAGGAGCCCAGGTATGTGGAGGTGAGGGCTTGCACTAGGTAAGTGTCAGAGGAAAGGGGGCATTTTGGAGAGCTACTGAAAAAGGTGAAATCAACAGGTCTTAGCAACAGATTGCTTATAGGGAGTTAAGAGATAGTGAGGAGTTGAGGATGACTCCTAGGTTTCTAGCCTGAGGAACTGGGAGGATGTGGTTGCCCTCTACAGCAATAAGGAAAGTGGAGAGGATGAGAGTTATGGGGCAAAGGTCTGTTTTGAACATGTTTAAGATGTCTATTGGACATCCTTTTGGGAATGTATGAAAGGCAGTTGAGATGTGAGATTGGAGGTCAGCAGAGCGATTTGGGACAGGATAAGCACAGGATAGCACAGAGATGGTAATTAAATCCACGGGAGCTGATGAGATAACCAAGTGAAATAGTATAGAGGGAGAAGAAAAGGGGACTTGAGACAGAACCACGAGGGATACATTTTGTTATAGGGTATGATCTGGATGAAGCTCCACCAAAGGAGAGAGGAAAAAAACCAGACAGCTCTGAAGAACTTAATGATGAAAAATGCTATCCATCCCTAGAGAAATAACTGTTGTTGGTATCTAAATATGTATTGAATCATACTTTTTTTAAACTTTATTTTTCTTGAGTTTTTTTCTTGTCCATATTTTCTTTCACAACATTACTATTATAAATATGTTTTGCATGACTATACATATATAATCTATATGAAATTGCTTGCCTTATCAATGGGAGGAGAGGAGGGAGGAAGGGAGAGAATTTGGAACTCAAAGTTTTAAAAACAAATGTTAAAAATTATTTTTGCATGTAACTGAGGGGAAATAAAATGCTAAATAATTTTATTAAAATGGTCAAATAGGTAGGATGAGAACCAGGGGTGAGTAGTATGCCAAAAACCTAGAGAGAAGAAATGATCAATGAGGATAGAGCGATTAACTCTATCAGAGGGTACAGAGAAGTTGAGGAGAATGTGGAATGAGAAAAATCCATTGGATTTGGCAGCTAAGGAATCATTGGTAACTTTGGAAAGAGCAATTGTGGTAGAATGAAAGAGGAAGTCATATTGTTAGGGATTAAGAAGCAAATAAGGAGAGAGAAAGCAGAGGCACCTATTGTAGATGGCCTTTTCAAGGAATTTAATTACAAAGCACAGAAGAGATATAGGAGGATAGTGGGGATGAAAGGCTCAAGTGTGGAGTTTTTGCAGATGAATGAGATACGAGTATGTTTGCAGGCAGTAGGAAAGGAACCACTAGGGAAGCAGAGATTGAAAATAAGTGTTAGAAGGGGGACAACAGAGGGGCAATCTGTTGGAGGATGTAGGTGGAGAGGGATTGCTAGAACAGGTAGAGGGATTAGCCTTGGTAAGGAGTTAAGGTCCTCATCATGTGAGACGAGAGCAAAGGAGGAGAAAGTAACAGAAGACACCTGAGTTATAGGAGATGAGGAAGAGGGAGCTCATGGTGGAGGGCCTCAATTTTTTCTGTTGTTTTCCCCCCATTTCTTTGCTAGTCAGAGATTTAAAGCCAGAAGGCAACTTGCAACACCCTCATTTTGCAGATGGAATAGAATGAAATGCATTTATTAAAGGCTTGCCATGTGTCACTATGTGAAAAAAACAAGGTCAAAAGACAATAAATGGCCTGCCCAGGGTCACACAGTTGTCATCAAAGGCAGGGTTTGACAATAGGCATGGATCTCCAGGGAGACTCTGTCCCCTCTAACTAGGATTGGATATCTTAGGAAGATTATCAAAGGCAGTGGGTCTTCTGTTGGCAAAAACACCATGCCAGATTCCCATACCCTTAGGTCTATTTGCAGTCACTTCTGAATTACCAAAAAAAAAGAGAGTAAGACCTGTATAGGTAGTGAGTTTGAGTTTGACAGCTAGGGAGTCATACTATAAGACATGAGCATGGCTAAGCTGGGAGCCCCAGAACATACAGAAGATTTTTTTTAATTGAGCTTCAAGAATTTTTTTTTTGCTTTTTGGAAGGCCATTGGGATTAAGTGACTTGCCCAAAGTCACATGCTAGTAAGTGTGTCAAGTGTCTGAGGCCAGATTTGAACTCAGGTCCTCCTCACTCCAGGGCAGGTGCTCTATTCACTGCACCACCTAGCCACCCAAAGCTTCAAGAATTCTTTTTTTTTCTTTTTTTAAATTTGTTAAAGAATTTTTAATGCTTGTTATGGTTGCAATGAGTTTTCCTCTATTCTCTACCTCCTTGATTCTTAGTCTCTAAATCAAAGGAGAGACTGAGGCAAATAATAATCACTGATCAAACACATAAAATACCACTGACAATGCCATCTTATTTAAATTCTCATTATAATTCAATTCCTCCCAGAAAGCAGTTAAGTGCCTAGATTTGTGCAAGGCCCTGGAAATGCAAAGGAACATGAAAACAGTATGTGGCCTCAACGAGTTTCTCCTAACAGCCTGTTCCAAGGTTCTATGATGCCTCTTTGAGGTGCTATGGGATGTGGGACGCTCATTTTATCCCATGTCCTTGGCTAACACTTCATCTTCCTTAATGGTTAAGTGAGACATCTGCTCATAATATATAGAGTATGGCCTTCTGTAGTGGTATGCTACCCAAACTGTTAGCCCTTTAATGGTTTTTTTCTGCTGCTGGGGCATATTGGATATTAAGGGAGGACTAACACCCCCTGGTGGGAGGGCTTGACCTGAGACCTTTCCAGGGCCGCTCATCTACATTTGGTGTCTACTTCTCACCCAACTCTCACCTGTGGCTCCAAGAAGCTGTAGCATGGGCAAGGCCCACACTCTAATAAAACTGTCCTGACAGACAGGCTAAACCAGGTTGAGGGATAACAATAGGCCTCAAACTGGTCAGTGAGTTAGCGGGGTCTTTATCCCATGCACCGGCAACTTCCCTTAGGTGAAGGGGCAGATGAAAACAGTTTGCTCCAATAGCCATGAAGGCGGCTGAAGCAGGGATTGTGAAGTGATGAGAGCTTGGCCAGGCATCAAACACAACGAGGTCATCCACTGTACCCCAAGCCATTGCCAGGCATCCTGACTTTTGTCTCGTCACTGGACTTTGATGACTCACTGAATCCATTCTTATATTTGGTGGTTAATGTGCCCAGGATAGAAGCTGGACCCCACTGGCCCTGTAGTGAAGTGGACTCACCATTATTCCCTTTTGTTCCGCCTGACTATAAACTCCCACCCTAACAGTTGAGTCCAGGGTCTCCCTTCTTTTGGGGTCTCCCCAGAATCAGTGTCATTTCTAAACTGTATAGAATACTCCTAAATGCCTAGTTATTTTTTTTCCTTGCTTCACTGCATGGTAGTGTGGGATAGTGACATGAGGTCTCTGCAACAATGAGGCAAAAAAAGTGCCCCTTCTCTCACCAGGTCCCAGTCTTATTCTGAATATGCCTTCTTAAACTGGCCAAGATCAGGATACAACTAAAGGGTTGACAGCATGGAAGCAGTTGAGTGGAGGTATTCTGCCTTGGTCTCCTTCCCCCAAATCCCTGCCCTCTCCCCAAGGGATTTGGGAAACTCAATTTTTCCAAATATGTATCACTTCATACCTCTTAAAAATAACAGTTTAAGAAACAAATGCATTTTCCCCTAATGTTAGGACAGTCTATTTAATAACTGAAATTGGTCCTGGTCTGCCTATTTGGGTATAAGTAGAACTGAAATGCCTAGGATGGTTGTATATTTTATATCCAATATAGCAAGGGGCAATCCAAGAAAAGTACATCACAGGTAAGTTTTCACAGTTGGAGATGGAAATTGAAATGACATGTCCTATATGAAAGAGACAAAGAATGAATAGACAAGCAGAGATTGAAAGAAGCCTAGAAGCAACATGAGATTTTGAATCAATCTTCTTTTATTTCTAAGCAGGGCAGAAATCACAGGTGGGGAACATTGTCCATATCAGAATTCGTTATTGATGAGAACAGACCTTTTCATGGTTCTTTTATTCTCTTGGTATTTGACAAATCAGACCAGTCAATTATTTATCATAACTTCTCCCTAGTTCTTTCTTATTGTTTACCCATCTGTTAACAGTAACCACAACAAAAAGATAAACCAGGAAACTGTAAACAGAACACAAAGAATGCATTATTTAAATTATGTTACATGTCTAGTAGCTAGAGTGGACTTTTGCAGTTTTTGTCTATGCGAACTACTGTTTTATCTTTTCTGACCACACACTAACCAAGAAATTAACTATGTAACTGACTGCATTGTATTTTTTTCCCTTCTTTTTTTTTAATTAAACAAATGCTTTATTAACTTCTGCTTTACATCATACATTTCCACCAGATTATGAGTTACATTTTCCCCCATTTTTTCCCTACCCACCACCCCAGAATAGCAGTCCCACTAGATATCCCCTCATCCAATCTGCTCTCTCCCATATCTTCTCCCATACCCCCTTCGACTTTGCCATTAGGGCCCCAATGCCTGGACATCTTATGAAACATTTAATTTTAAAACTTCGATTTTCAGATCCATTCCCTTCCTCCCTTGTCACCCACTCCTTCTGAGAAGATAAGCAATTCAGTATGTGTTGTACAAGAATGCCCTCCCCTCCATCCTCCCCCCTCTCATCCCCCTATCTCCTACTCAACTGCAGGGTGAGATATTCCATTTAGTATGTATGTGATTCTCTTCTTAAGCCAACTTCAGTGAGAATATGCTTTTGCCTTTTTGCCTTCCTGTTCTTCCCCTGCCCCCTGCAACTACTTCCCCTTGCCTCTTCTACATGAGATAGTTTACCCTACCCTGTCTCTCTCCATCTCCTCTTGCCACTTTCCTCTCTCATTTCTTGACTTCACCCCTTAAGAATCATCCCTTCCTTGGGGTGGCTAGGTGGCACAGCGAGCAGAGTGCTGGGCCTGGAGTCAGAAGGACCCGAGCTCGGATCCGGCCCCAGACACCCAACAGACAAACAAAAACCCAGCCGTGTGACCTCGGGCAAGTCACCCAATCCCAATTGCCCTCCAAAAAAAAAAAAAGAATCATCCCTTCCCATCAAATTCAACCTGTGCCCTCTATCCATGTATACCTGTAGCTTTCATCAAACAGTTATTGTTTTTCCATGTAGGAATGTAAATAGTCCAACTTTGATAAGTTCCTTTTGATTTCTTTTCCTTGATTACCTTCTCAAGCATCTCTTGCTTCTTGTGTCTGAATGTTAAATTTTCTATTCAACTCTGGTTTTTTCCTCAAGAATGCTTGAAAGTCCTCTATTCCACTGAATGACCATATTTTCCCCTGAAACAAGATACTCAGTTTTGCTGGGTAGGTGACCCTTGGCTTCAATCCCAGCTCTTTTGCCCTCTGGAATATCATATTCCATGCTCTTCGATCCCTCAGTGTAGAAGCTGCCAGGTCCTGGGCTATTCTGATTGTGTTTCCACAATATTGAAATTGTTTCTTCCTGGCTGCTTGTAGTATTTTCTCCTTGATCTGGGGATTCTGGATCCTGGCTATAATATTCCTGGGAGTTTTCTTTTTGGGATCTTTTTCAGGAGGTGTTTGGTGGATTCTTTCAACCTCTATTTTGCCCTCTGGATCTAAAACATCAGGGCAGTTTTCCTTGAGAATTTCTTGAAGGGTGATTTCTAGGTTCTTTCTTTGATCATGGCTTTCAGGTAGTCCAATAATTTTTAAATTGTCTCTCCTGGATCTATTTTCCAGGTCAGTGGTTTTTCCCATGAGATATTTCACATTGCCTTCTATTCTTTCATTTGTTTGGATCTGTTTAATAGCATCTTGATTTCTCATAAAGTCACTAGCTTCCATTTGCTCCAGTCTGACTCTGAAGGAATGAATCTCCTCAGTGAGCTTTTGAGATTCTTTTTCCATCTGGCAAATTCGACTTTTTAAGGCATTCTTCTCCTCATTGCCTTTCTGAGCCTCTTTTGCCATTTGAGTTAGTCTATTTTTTAAGGTGTTATTTTCCTCAGTCAGGGTGTTGACTGTCATTTCATACTTTTCTTGCATCTTTTTCATTTCTCTTCCCAAATTTTCCCCCACTTCTCTTATCTGCTTCTTAAGGTCCTCTATGGCCTGTAGCCAGCTTGTATTTTCATTTGGGGCTTTTGGTGCAGGAGTTCTGACCTCACAGTCCTCCTCCATGCTTTGAGCCTCTTTGCCCCTAAAATAGGAGTCCAATGTTGAACTTTTCTGTTTATTTTGTTTCATTTGCCTAGGCATATTGCCACTTAATTACTTGATTTTTGGGCTTGTTGCCACAGTAGGACTCTGCCACCAGACAGGGGAGCTTCCGCCCAGATGTGGGGTCTTCACAACTTCCGCCAGTTGGGTGGCCTCTGTAAAGCCTCCACCCACTCTGGCAAGTTGGATACCCACCCCAAACTTCCCCCCCAGACCACAATCCAGATCCAGGCAGTTTAAAGCAAGAGCGATTAACCCCCAGACTGATTGCTGGATCTCCCTACAGTTCACAGACCAGGAGCTAGAGCCACTACTGAAGCTGCAAAATGGCTTCTGTGCAGCTGTTTCTTCAGCAGCTTTTTGCCCCCAGGGGAGGCAGCCGCGTTCCCCAACTTTGTCCTAGGCATATCTGTGTTGATAATTCAGGAATCGCCACAATTGCTGGTGTTCTGGGGTCCCTCCAGCCGGCTGAAGGTCTGGCTGCTCTGGGGTTAAAACCGCGGGCCTGGGCTCAGCTCTCAGAGCTCTGCGCTGTTGGTTCCCAGAGTGCTGTGCTGCCTGCTCTCAGAGTGCTGCACTGGCCGCTTCATGCAGGGCTGCTGGGCTGTCCTCAGCAGGAGGTTAGCTTCTCTGTGCCGTTCTGTGGGTGCTGTGGCTCCAGAGGTTGTTTGGAGATCCCTTTCACATTATTTGAAATTTGTGTGGGGCAGAGCACATTGGAAATGTTGTTTCTACTCCGCCATCTTGGCTCTGCCCCATTTTTTTCCCTTCTAAGAAATTGAAAATTTGATCCATTTTAAACATATGGAACAAAGCAATATGAATCCATAGGGTCAATGAACATAAAGGAAGAGTTTCACATCTTGGAATATAACAGTAAAAGGGGGTATTTGTGACCCCCCAAAATTATGCCATTTGCTCATCTGTAAAATTAAAGTATTGGGATAGATGGGATAGATAAGGTCCCATCCCAAATCTATAAACCTAGGATGCTGTAAGTTCAAAAGGATCTCTGGACACAAAACTTTGTTTCATAAATTGAATATAATTATACTGTTAAAATATTGCTGTTATCCAGTCCTGTCCAATTCTTCCTGATCCCTTTGTGGGTTTTCTTGGCAAAGATACTAGAATGGTTTGCCATTTCCTTCTCCAGCTCATTTTATAGATGAAGAAACTGAAGCAAACAAGGTTAAGTGACTTCACCAGGGTCACACAGCTAGTAAGTGTCTGGGGTCACATTTGAAATCGGGAAGATGAGTTTTCTTGACTCTAGGACTGAAGCTCTATCCACTACACCACCTGCCCATTAAAACATTAGACTTTTGAAATTTCCCTATTATCACCTTTGTTTTCTAGCTATCAGATATTAAAGTATATATTAACCTAATTTTTAAAAATCTTACTGAGTTTTGTGTTACATTTCTACGATATCATCCCATGACAGACAATAGCAAATACACTATACTACTTCATGTCGGCCTTTTTTTTCCCCCAAATACTTATCCTGAGTGTGGCAGTACAATATGATCAATTGTTCAATGAAATGATATTTCTTGTTGCTTTTGGACACACAATGAAACTAATTCTACCAAATCTTTTATTGACTTCTCCAAGGAGAACCTATGGGAACCAAGGAGAACCTCCATTTAGCTGCCATTTCTGTTTGTTATCTGGTTATTGAATATGTCAATGAAATCTTCATTTATAAAATGCAGATTTGATACAGAAACATCCATATGTAGGAGGATTCATCCCAGCATCTTTTATGTAAATGACTATTCCATATAAAATATTTTAAGACTTTTTCATACTTTATTTCTACATGCCATATACATGGACACATATTAGTCTCATTTCTTGAGTAGTCACACTTCATATATCCAGAGATCCCTATCCATATCAATGAAGAACTCTATGTTAATTTGAATAAATCACTTAAGTTCTGTGTCTGTCACATTGTGTGTGATCACTGAATGGAATTAAATCTATTTCTTCATCTGTAAAAGGAGGTTGACAACAGCACCTAACTCACAGGGTTGTTGTAAAGATCAAATGAGAGTAGGTAGATAGATAGATAGATATAGATAGATAGATAGATAGATAGATAGATAGATGCATGCATATATACATACAGATCTGTGATGTTAGAATGTAAGTGTGACAGTTCCACCATTATTGTTGATGACAAGAATGTTATTTAAAAAATCTTTGATGATTTTTTTCTCCATTTTTCTTCTGTCAGTTCTCCTTCCATTTTCATCTTTTAACACACTCAGGATGATTGGTTTTAGTCAGGTGTCTTGCCAAACTTTCTTTGATCTGGTGTTTCCCTCTACAACGTTTCTGTTTTATGAGGTAATTTGCTCATACTCTTCCATCATACTTCTCTGTAAGACTTTACAAATCAATTTCTATTCTAAACCAGAACTGCTCTTGACTACCATATATCTCTGCTTGGTGAGTGTGTCAAGCATTTGCTAAAACACTTTGGGGGCTTTTAGTGTCCTCATTATAGCAATGGACTGGCATCAATTAAACCTATGAATAAAATTGTTGTAGTTGGTGTCGATGTCTTATCTTCCATACACAGCCCATTTTTGTCATCAATGACTTTTTTGAGCAGGTTAGGATACGGTTGTTTTAATTTCATTCCATAACTTTTTCTAATTTCTATTCCTTCTTAATTTTTATTACTGATATAACGAAATCAGTAACTACACAGATAACTGATTCAGGATTTATTCCTACATTGGGAATGAGTAGTTTCCTGTCAGTTAAAATATAATCAATTCATCTGTGTGTGTGTGAGAGAGAGAGAGAGAGTGTGAGACTATTCAGTTCGTGACATGTCCATTATCATCTGATTCTTTTTCTTGAAGAAATGATATATCGTGTGAGGTATCTCTTTAATCTTCCAAGTCTTTGGCATTTTTTTTTTTGGTCTTTTTATGGGGGGGAAGGCAAGGCAGTTGGGCTTAAGTGACTTGCCCAAGGTCACACAGCTAGTACTTGTTAAGTGTCTGAAACCAGATTTGAACTCAGGTTCTCCTGAATCCAGGGTTGGTGCTCTATTCACTGCGCCACCTAGCTGCCCTGATATTTTTTAAGCTTATTTTTTAACTTAAAAATAATTTGTTGCTCTTTTCTTCTTTATTCTTCTTTGTTACTTCCCCATGACTCTTCTTCAAATAAAATCTTCCCTGTAACAAATAAACACTCAATTAAAACAAATCAATGCATCAAACATATCTGAAAATGCAAACCACTGTTCTACACCATTGTCCGCCTCTTCACCAGAACATAGAATGCATTCCTCACTTCCAGTAATTTAAAGTCATTCTTGGTGACTACAATGATCAGAGCTTAATTACTAATTCCTAATCTATAGTTTCTAAACATATTAGCATCAGAGCATATGTTGATTTAATTAGAAGGATTCTGTCAAGTGCTTCATAGGATTTTTATTCCTCTTTATCCCCTACCACATTTTGTTGTTGTTTGGTCATTTTTCAGTTGTGTCTGCCTCTTTGTGACCCTATATGGGGTTTTCTTGGCAAAAATACTGGAATGGTTTGCCACTTACTTCTCCAGCTCATTTGACAGATGAGGAAATTGAGGCAAACAGGGTTAAGTGACTTGCCTGGGGTCACATAGTTAATAAGTGTCTAAAGCCAGATTTGAATTCAGGGATCGAGTCTTCCTGACTCCAGGCCCAATACTCTATCCACTGCACTACCAGCTGCCCATATGTTATCACATAAGCTACAATGACAAATTTTTTTGTAAAAAAAAATTGTGACATTATTACTTTTGGTAAATATTTATCAAGAGTGCTACAGAAGGGGCAGTTAGGTGGTGCAGTGAATAGAGCACCAGCTCTGGTGTTGGGAGGACCTGAGTTCAAATCCGATCTCAGACACTTAACACAAAACTAGCCACGTGACCTTGGGCAAGTCACTTAACCCCAATTGCCCTGACCTCCCCCCTCCAAAAAAAGGGGAAAAAAAGAGTGCTACAGTACAACATGACCAGATTTAGCCAGGAGTACACAATAGCAATGGAGAGGGAGACTGAACCAGTAATTTCATTGACATAAATAAATCCAAGATGAGGAAACTTTCTACCAATTCAGGTTGACGACTTCTCTGAAACTTACAGTGATGCTCAGGACACTTAGAATTTAAGCAATTTGCCCATCATACAATAATGATAACAATAAAAACAAATTATGTAACATTTTAAAGTTTGCAAAGTACTTTGCAAATATTTAATTTTCTCCTCCTCCTCCTCCTCCTCCTCCTTCTTCTTCTTCGCTTTTTGGAGGGCAATTGGGGTTAATAGACTTGACCAAGGTCATAAGCTAGTTGTGTGTGTGTGTGTGTGTGTGTGTGTGTGTGTGTGTTAAGTGTCTGAGGCTGAATTTAAACTCAGGTCCTCCTGACTCCAGGGCCAGTGTTCTATTCACTGCCCCTATTTCATTTTATTCTTGCAAAAAAACTCCATGAGATAACTGCTGTTATTATCCTCGTGTTACATGTAGTAAGGGAAACTGAAGCATTCAGAGGTTAAACGACTCACCCAGGGTCACACAGCTAGGAAGTATCTGAGGCCATATTTGAACTCAGGACTCTCTGGTACCAAGTCCAATACTCTATCTACTCTGCCACCTAACTACATCAAGCACATGTCAGTTATACTAATATATATTAGTAAAAATATATACAAAATAAGGAATAAAATCCCTTATCATAATTCCTTATCATCTAACAAGGCAAAAGGAAATAAGTTAGTGAATGAGCAAACAAGTTTTCTCTTCTATATCCTTTTCCAGGTCTGTCTAAAGCTCTCTCTCCTTTAGTTTTGTCTGGTTTTTTTTTTTCTTATATAGTTATCCCTTCCACATCACAGGGATTAAGGGTGTGATGCCCCCATGATCTGGAAAATCCATGTAAAATCGTTTGACCCTTCCTTCATACCAAAGAAGAAGTCTGAATTTTTTCTTTTTCTTTTATGAAGTGTTTACAGTACCTTATTGTAAAATGTAGGTATATTCATGGTATTAAAAGGTAAAATAGGGGGCAGCTAGGTGGTGCAGTGAGTAGAGCACCTGCCCTGGAGTCAGGAGGACCTGAATTCAAATTCAGCCTCAGACACTTAACACAAAACTAGCCACGTGACCTTGGGCGAGTCACTTAACCCCAACTGCCCCACATCCCACCTCCAAAAACCAAAATTTTAAAAAAAGATAAAATATGTTAATATTATATAGCACTCTATATATATTTTGTGCATTTCTGAGTTTCTAATCTATGTCATCTGCTGGTCTTCATATGTCATCTGTGGTTTCCACATAACTCCCCCCCAAATTCCCATTTTACTTCTTATGCCAACCCTCAACGTATCAAAACCACAGTGGGGAAAGTCGCAATGTGGAAGGGGTAACTATACATGATTGTAATCAATGTGTGTGCTCTTCTAATTCTGTTGATCTCTCTCTGTTCGGCTTCATATAACTCTCTCCGTATAGCTTTATATACTTCATATTTATTCCTTTTGCGCACATGAAGCAGTCATACCTTGATCTACCATAATTTAACTAGCCATCCTCCAGTCTTTAGAAATACAAGTCATATACACATGAAGGTAGTAAAAACAACTCCCTATGAAAGTTACTGTACAACAAACAAAGCCAATGCAACCAAGATTAGGAGGGAAGCAGAAAATTGGAAAATAATTTTTACAACCAATGTCTCTGATAAATGCCTTATTTATAAAATATATAGAGAACTGAGTCAAATTTATAAGAATACAAGTCATTCCCCAACTGATAAGTGGTCAAAGGATATGAAGAGGTAACTTTCAGAGGAAGAAATTAAAGCTATCTATAATCATATGAAAAAATGTTCTAAATCACTATTGATTAAAGAAGTGCAAATCAAAACAACTCTTAAGTACCACATCATATCTATCAGATTTGCTAACATAACAGAATGGGTAAATTATAAATGCTGGAGAAGATATGGGAAAATTGGAACACTAATGCATTGTTGGTGGAGTTGTGAACTGATCCAATCATTCTGGAGAGCAATTTGGAACTATGCCCAAAGAGCTATAATAATGTGCATACCCTTTGTCACAGCAATACCACTTCTAGGGCTGTATCCCAAGAAGGTCATAAAAATGGGAAAAGGAACCTCATGTACAAAAATATTTATAGCAACTCTTTCTGTGGTGGCTGAGAACTGGAAATTGAGGGGATGCCATCAGTTAGGGAATGGCTGAATAACTTGTGGTATATGAATGTAATGGAATACTATTGTTCCATAAGAAATGATGAGCAGACGGATATCAAAAAACCTGGAAAGGCTTATATGAACCAATGCTGAGTGAAGTGAGTAGAACCAGGAGAACATTGTATACAGTAACAGTCACATTGTGCGTTGACTGACTTTGACAGACTTAACTCATCTCCCAAAGACTCATGGTGGAAAATGCTGTCCACATCCAGAGAAAGAAATATGGAGTCTGAAGGCAGAGCGAAGCAGACTATTTGCTCTCCTTTGGGGGGTTTTGTTTTTTTCTTTCTCATGGTACCTCCCATTTGTTCTAATTCTTTTATACAACATGACTAATATGAAAATATGTATAATAGGGACATACATGTAGAACCTATATTGGATTGCACAGTGTCTTGGGGAGGGGAGGGAAGCAGAGAAAATTTAAAACTTAGGGAAGTGAATGTTGAAAACCAAAAATAATTTATGAAAAAGAAAGGAAGGAAGTTACTGTACAGCTAGGTGCTTTATTCTTCTCATAATTTTTAGAAAGGCCTAGAAATAGAATCACTGGATCAACAGTATCACCAGCTTTGTGGTTTTTAGTGTGTATTATCATATCACCCTCTAAGATGTTTGTACCAGTTCCAATAACAATATAACAAAGTGCCTGTTTCCTAGCAGTTCTGCCAACATTAAATCAATATTAAATTTGTTGTATTTCATTGATTTATTGATCAGTTCCCAGAAAACACAAAGTAGAAATCACCTGTAACTATTCAATGCCCAGAATTGTGTGGAATATAATACAAGGCAGTCCCTGTCCTTGAGCCATTTCATTGGAGAGACAAGATAAAACCTCAGGAAATAGCTGCAGATTGATACTAGACAGAAGATTTTTTGTTATTCAGTCATTTTAGTCACATCTGACTCTGTGACCCCATTTGGGGTTTTCTTGGCAAAGATACTAGAGTGTTTTTCCATTTCCTCCCCCAGCTCATTTTATAGATAGATGAGTAAACTGGGGCAAATCTGGTTAAGTGACTTGTTCAGGGTTATATGACTAATAAGTGTCTGAGGACAGATTTGAACCCAGCAAGATAGTCTTCTTGACGTTAAGGCCCAGTGCTCTAACCACTGGCCCACTTAGTTGACAGAAGATAATCAAGTGTTATTGGGTTCACTATAACAGAAACCCTAAAAAGGAGAGATCTCTGAGATCTGCAGTGAATTGGGAAAACTTCATCAAGATGGTATGACTTCTGCTGGACTTTGGAAAATGAGAAAATTCTCAGTGACTGGGACATTTCTCTTCCTTCTCCTAGGGCATCAAAAGCCCATGTCTTTGACAATATTGCCAGAACTCCTGTGAAGTGACTTCTGGTTCATATATATGTGTTTGTATACATATATACACATACATATACATATATGTAGATTTATTTATTTATCTATTTGCTTTTTGGAGGGAGCAAGGCAATTGGGGTTAAGTGACTTGCCCAAGGGTCACATAGCTAGTCAGTGTTAAGTGTCTGATCCAGATTTGAACTCAGGTCCTCCTGAATCCCAGGCCAGTGGAAAACTCTATTCACTGCCGGCCCATACATTGAACCTTTAAAAGCACTTTCTCTAAAAGAAGGGAGGGAGCGTTGGATAGTGGACAGAGGGCTAGTCATAGATTCAGGAAGACATAAGTTTAAGTCCCACCTTTGACATGACTGGAAAAGGCATTTTATTTTTCACTATCCCTAGACAATACCCTAAGACTATAAATTGAAAAATAATTGTAGGTAGAGGGAGTTTCCTCCAGTGATGTAATCACATGTTTTTACCTCTCCACAACAGCCCTGTGAGTCAGGTTGCATAAACAATATCACCCCTTTTAAATTAGGAAATTGAGGCACAGAGAGGCTTAGTAGCTGGAGTTGGGATTCAACCCAGATCTCCTGGCTCCAGTCCGGGGCTCTTTCCCTGCTTGGGTGGCCTTGCAGACACCGAAGACCATCCAGATGCTCAGCAGGAGGATCTAATTCAGGTGACTATGACTGCTGATCCAAGTAGTGCTCCAGCAACAATCCTGTCCTTCTCCCTATTTATTTGGGAATGACAAGAGAGGATTGGAGGGAGATGTGAATGGACAAGGACCCTAGTGTTCCTGGGGTTCACCCTCACAGCTTTTTCCTACCTACCAAGGATGGTGTTTGTCATGGGCAAACTGAGAGTGGACAGCCCAACTTGGGCTTACCTTGGACAAGAGAAACTCAGCACTTCTAAGAATCTTAATCATTGGAGAACCTGCAGAGTAGTCTGGAGGTAGCTATTCCCATGGGTTAGGTCCCTAATGGACTGCATTCATTAGATCTGGCACTTAGGGTCATCTTGGTCGAAAAAAACCCCAATTATCTGATATTCAAAATAGGACCTTAGTAAGGAATTAAGGCATGATGTCCCCTTCCCTATTCCCAGCACAGGGAGAGAGAGAGAGAGACAGAGAGAGGAGACACACACATACACACACACACACACACACACACACACACACACACACACACAGAAAGACAGAGAGAAACAGAGAGAGAGACGATAGAGACAAAGACAGAGACAGAGAGAGACACAGACAGAGAGACAGAGACAGACAGAGAGACAAAGATAGCAAGAGAGTGGGAAGGAGGAAGAGAATAAGCATTTATGTAGCACCTGCTACTTGCCAGGCACTAAGTGCTTTACAAATATCTCATTAGATCTTCACAACAACCCTCTGAGGCAAGTGCTGTTATTATTCCCCTTTTTCAGTTGAGGAAACTGAGGCAAACAGAGGTTAAAATGACTTACCCAGGGTCACACAGAAACTAAATATGTGGACAGATTTGAACTCTGATCTTCTTGACTCAGGACCCATCACTATATTCACTAATAGATATCACCTATCTACCTAAAGAATGCTGCCTCTGGAATCAGAGGACCTGAGTTCAAATCCAACATCTGTCACTTACTACCTGTAAGACCTCAGTGGATTCATCTGACCTCTCTGATCCTCAGTTTCTTCATCCATAAAATGAGCGGATTGGAATTGATGACCTTTCTAGCACCTTCCAGATCTATCTCAGTTTTGTTTTGGGGTTTTTTTCCCATCTTCCACCACCAAGTTTGTCTGGCTATGTTCCATCCTTTTTTTTTTAACTTAAATGCTTTATTAACTTCTGGTTTACATCATTCATTTCCACCAGATTATGAGTTACATTTCCCCCCATTTTTTCCCTACCCACCACCCCATAATAGCAGTCCCACTAGATATCCCCTCATCCAATCTGCTCTCTCCCATATCTTCTCCCATACCCCCTTCGACTTTGCCATTAGGGCAAGGTGAATCTCTGAGCCCCACTGCCTGGACATCTTATGAAACATTTAATTTTAAAACTTCGATTTTCAGATCCATTCCCCTTCTCCCTTGTCACCCACTCCCTCTGAGAAGATAAGCAATTCAGTATGTGTTGTACATGTATATCTATGCAAAACATTACCATAGTAGATATATTGTAAAAGACTGCTTATATTTCCCTCCCACCTGTCTCACCTCCCACCTGGTCCATTCCCTACTTTGATCCTGTCCCTCTTTGATAGTGGGTACTTCTAACCTCCCCTCTCCCCAGAATGCCCTCCCCTCCATCATCCCCCCTCTCATCCCCCTTTCCCCTACTCAGGAGAGTGAGTGAGGGTAAGATATTCCATTTATTATGTATGTGATTCTCTCCTTGAGCCAACTTCAATGAGAATATGCTTTTGCCTTTTTGCCTTCCTGTTCTTCCCCTCCCCGGCAAATACTTCCCCTTGCCTCTTCTACATGAGATAGTTTGCCCTACCCTGTCTCTCCCCATCTCCTCTTGCCACTTTCCTCTCTCACCTCTTGACTTCACCCCTTAAGAATCATCCCTTGCTTGGGGCTGCTAGGTGGCACAGCGAGCAGAGAGCCAGCCCCAGAGCCAGAAGGACCCGAGCTAGGATCTGGCCCCAGACACCCAACACACAAACAAAAACCCAGCCACGTGAACCTGGGCAAGTCACCCAACCCCAATTGCCCTCCAAAAAAAAACAATAATAATCATCCCTTCCCATCAAATTCAATCTGTGCCCTCTATTCATGTATACCTGTGAACATATGCCATGTACCCTTCTTCAATTATTTTCATAATGGGAAAGGTTTCATCAAACACAGTTATTGTTTTTCCATGTAGGACTGTAAATAGTCCAACTTTGATAAGTTCCTTTTGATTTCTTTTCCTTGATTACCTTCTCAAGCATCTCTTGCTTCTTGTGTCTGAATGTCAAATTTTCTATTCAACTGTGGTTTTTTCATCAAGAATGCTTGAAAGTCCTCTATTCCACTGAATGACCATATTTTCCCCTGAAACAAAATACTCAGTTTTGCTGGGTAGGTGACCCTTGGGTTCATTCCCAGCTCTTTTGCCCTCTGGAATATCATATTCCATGCCCTTCTATCCCTCAATGTAGAAGCTGCCAGGTCCTGTGCTATTCTGATTGTGTTTCCACAATATTGAAATTGTTTCTTCCTGGCTGCTTGTAGTATTTTCTCCTTGATCTGGGGATTCTGGAACCTGGCTATAATATTCCTGGGAGTTTTCTTTTTGGGATCTTTTTCAGGAGATGATCTGTGGATTCTTTCAACCTCTATTTTGCCCTCTGGGTCTAAAACATCAGGGCAATTTTCCTTGAGAATTTCTTTAAGGATGATTTCTAGGTTCTTTCTTTGATCATGGCTTTCAGGTAGTCCAATAATTTTTAAGTTATCTCTCCTGGATCTATTTTCCAGGTCAGTGGTTTTTCCCATGAGATATTTCACATTGCTTTCTATTCTTTCATTTGTTTGGATCTGTTTAATAGCATCTTGATTTCTCATAAAGTCACTAGCTTCCATTTGCTCCAGTCTAACTCTGAAGGAATGAATCTCCTCAGTGAGCTTTTGAGATTCTTTTTCCATCTGGCAAATTTGACTTTTTAAGGCATTCTTCTCCTCATTGCCTTTCTGAGCCTCTTTTGCCATTTGAGTTAGTCTATTTTTTAAGGTGTTATTTTCCTCAGTCAGGCTGTTGACTGTCATTTCATACTTTTCTTGCATCTTTTTCATTTCTCTTCCCAAATTTTCCCCCACTTCTCTTATCTGCTTCTTAAGGTCCTCTATGGCCTGTAGCCAGCTTGTATTTTCATTTGGGGCTTTTGGTGCAGGAGTTCTGACCTCACAGTCCTCCTCCATGCTTTGAGCCTCTTTGCCCCTAAAATAGGAGTCCAATGTTGAACTTTTCTGTTTATTTTGTTTCATTTGCCTAGGCATGTTGCCACTTAATTACTTGATTTTTGGGCTTGTTGCCACAGTAGGACTCTGCCACCAGACAGGGGAGCTTCCACCCAAACGTGGGGTCTTCACAACTTCCGCCAGTTGGGTGGCCTCTGTAAAGCCTCCACCCACTCTGGCAAGTTGGATACCCACCCCAAACTTCCCCCCCAGACCACAATCCAGATCCAGGCAGTTTAAAGCAAAAGCGATTAACCCCCAGACTGATTGCTGGATCTTCCTACAGTTCGCAGACCAGGAGCTAGAGCCACTACTGAAGCTGCAAAATGGCTTCTGTGCAGCTGTTTCTTCAGCAGCTTTTTGCCCCCAGGGGAGGAAGCCATGTGTTCCCCAAATACTGGTCCCAAAGTCCATAGGGCATTAACCTCTCACTTTGTCCTAGGCATATCTGTGCTGATAATTCTGGAATCGCCACAATTGCTGGTGTTCTGGGGTTCCACCAGCTGGCTGAAGGCCCGGCCGCCCTGGGGCTAAAACCGCGGACCTGGCCTCGGCTCTGTGGGCTGCACTGTCCATTCCCAGCACGCTGTGCTGCCTGCTCTCAGAGTGCTGCGCTGGCCGCTCCCTGCAGGGCTGCTGGGCTGTCCTCAGCAGGAGGTTAGCTTCTCTGTGCCGTTCTGTGGGTGCTATGGCTCCAGAAGTTTTTCGGAGCTCCCTTTCACATTGTTTGAAATTTGTGTGGGGCAGAGCACATTGGAAATGCTGTTTCTACTCCGCCATCTTTCTATGTTCCATTCTTTAAAGATATCATCTCTGCTTTCAATGCTAGGTATGCCATATTGGAACCATTACCTGTGATGCCAGAAATGACCCAGTTTTTCATTCAAGTTCCACAATGCCGTCTTCTGCTTTTGTTTGAACAGGAGAAATTTACATGGAAATAGATTGAGATTTGTTGGCCACCAAAACTATGTAAAAGAGTTAGTATCAAAATTACAATCAGAATGCACAATAATCCTATTACAGTAATGAGGGAGCATCAAAACTTTTTTAAACAATAATAATAATAATAACTCACCTTTATATGACACTTTGAAGTTCACAAAGCACTTTCCTCATAAGAACACCATGAAGTAAGTACTTGAATACTCGGTGGAATTGTGGCCTCCTTAATGTGGCCACTCCCTACAATGCAGCAGACTGTGATATCTCCATGGCTTCTTATTCTGCAAAACTCTTACCCAAGTCTTCCTTTGATGCATCCAAGGGCACATTGGGGGCTTTCATTTAGATCTCTTGATATTATATGAGTTCTAACATAGCATTCAGGCTGCCTGCCTGTCTAGCAGCAACCACACTGGCAGACCTAGGGTGGCTGCTAGCACAGGTTCTTAGATCTGCTTTACTAGGAAAGATAGCTGTTCAAGGGGTCAGCAAGCTTTTTTAATTACATTCACTAGTTCAAGGGAAAAGTCAGCACCCTGAACTTCAGAGAAAATATAAACAGAGAAAATACAAGCAGAGAAATAAAGACCCACAGAGAGGGCTCTGACTGCCTAAATCAAGAATTCACTTCATACACATCTCTGGATCAAGAGAGCCTTTACATCTGAGCAGTTGGGGAGCTCTGAACATACCAGTTACTCAGAATTTTAACCAGGAAATCACAAGATCCTTCTCATAAGAGAGCCCCTGAAGCAAAATACCAAATCGGAGTGTGTGTATATATAAATATATAAATATATATATATATATATATATATATATATATATATATATATATATATCTCAGAGCTAGAAGGCATCACAACCCTCTTGACTCAGTGCCTAATTAAAAATTAGCAAAAGGTGTGAAAGCCTTCCTACAACCAAGCCTCCCCTAAGCAAGCTTCACTCACCCAATAGGCTCTGTGACTCAGGATGTATACAGCCGTGAGCTGGACTAATGCTCAAAGCAGGTCACATAGGCCTGTTAATGGGTGGGAAAGGTCTTCCTAATCCATTAACATTACAGCATGTTATATGACTGATCCACTTCCTCTTCTAGTCATAAATTTCTTTGATGGTATCTTTTCTGCTGCTTAAATCTAAAATTCATCAATAGTAACATGAAGTGTTCTATTTGTAATCACCTTATACTTTATCTTGCCCTCTTAGTAACCCACAACTTTTATTTTTGGGAGATTATGGTATGCTATGATTTGCATCATGAGAAAATTAGGATTATTTATTTATTTAGCTTTTTGGAGGGGGAAGGCAGGGCAATTGGGGTTAAGTGACTTGCCCAAGGTCACATGGCTAGTAAGTGTTAAGTGTCTGAGGCCGGATTTGAACTCAGGTTCTCCTGACTCCAGGGCCAGTGCTCTATTCACTGCGCCACCTAGCTGTCCCAATTAGAGATATCTAAGAAGAAAGAATTATGCATTAGGTAAAAGTATGCAGTCATTGAAAGAACTATACAATTTCCCAACCTCAATCCATCCTACCTTCTTCATCCAGTTCATTTCTAGGGCCTTCTTACTGATGTGTAGTGTCTCTTCAAGATATTTGTAATTATGGACAAGATCTATGGGCTGCATATATCATAATCTGGACAATAGTTATTCATCATCCACTTGGTTTTTTTTTCTACGTGGATAGTAAGGCTGCTCTTATCTACGAGGTTCTTCACTGTTTGGGGGTTTTATCGCAATGGGCACAATGTCATCTGGAAAGTTACAGGGAGGATTAAAAGCTCAGTGGTTCCTGGGAGTTTTATCCCCAGGACAGATAGCAAGGAGTGAGCAAATATCAGTACCCAGATCAGTAGCCAGTGCTCTACAGAGCACTATGGCAGAATAGATAGGAAGTCATGGTAATCTTCCACTTTAGCAGAATTATTACATCTGGTAACTTCCCGTTCGTCAAAGTCATGTCTACAGCAACCGGGTTCCTAAAGAGGCCCAGTCCCATCTCAGTCAGGAAGGGGAGACTCCTTTGGGATTTGGAAAGAAGGCAGGCTAACATAAGGAAAGGGATTCCTACAGATTTAGTACACCCAGCCCTCTGGAGGCAGATGGATATATAGAATTAGGTAGTATGGGGTACTGAGAAAGAATTCTCCAAAAGCTTCTTACCCAATGAGATCTGTGAACTGGAGAATGGTAGTACTGAGTCGAAATTTCTTGTGTTGAATTGAACTGAATACTTTATACAATAATATGGCTAAGGCAGTGATTGGATCACTCTGAACCTATGCGCTCCAAATGCCTCACAGAAGTGCTGTCTTAAGACCTAACAACAAGCCATATATTGAGATTAAGACTGATCCTGTATCATTTATTTATTGATCCTATTTATAATTAATTGATTTAGTTCTATAACTGCTGAAGTCATGGCTATTTGTCTCTGAACTTTGTTCAAAGATTCACCTAGACTGTAACAGGTGAAGTTTAAAAATCCAGCTCTCCTACTAACCACTGACCTATTTGTGTCTCAAGGATTTTAACCTTGGGGGATGTATGTAAACACAAAAGGTGTTGGACCTGATATCTTTACACCACCAAGCATCCTTCAAGGATATCTGCATTCAAATAATGAGCACTTCTTAGTCTCATGAGAAAAGAAAGTTGATTGTTGCTAGCCCCCTTATCAAACTTCCAACCAATCATATTGTTCCCTACACCTTAACCCTATAACCAGTCATGTTGCCTTCCATCCCATGATGTCATCCACACTGCTGTTTCTTCTATATTCACCAAAAGCTCTATATGGGGAACTGGTTTTTGCTTCAGGTTTTTGGCATAAATGGAGGCAATCTATTGACCCATTTATTTACAGGCAACATGCCCCTGCTAATAAATATTATCTTGCTTGGGGAATTGCCTCAGTTTTCCCTTTTGCCAAATTTTAATCAAGACAAGTTAAAATAGCTGAGCATTAGAAAGTTAAGCATTATCTTTTCTTCCTCCATTTTTTCCTGGATTTTTTTATTTTGCTTTCCTGGCAATCATCTAATGATGATGATACCCATCCCCATTGTTGCTTCCTCCCACACTATAGCTCCATCAGTCAACCTCAAGAGGGGGAGATTATCTATACTCAGAGACTGAGCGTGTTCCATTTCCAGTATATTATCACTTTATGCATTTGAGACTAACATGTTTCGTGATGTGTGACTTATGTCAAAAAGAACAGACTTTGAAACAGCTTCCAGAAGCATATACTTTTGTAAAATACAAAAATCCCAGGTACTTCCTGACTTTATAACTATTATTAGAAGTATTAATTCCATCAAGTTTTTTCCATGTTATTTTCAAATGGCAGTAATATTTTTATGTTACTTAGTTCCCTATTCCACAGAATATTTCGCATCCAATGGATTTTTAAAAATATTGACTGACCCATTTTTTCCAATCATAATAATTCTCTGATAATATCCATTGTAACATGTCTCCTACATAACTTCTTATTTATAATGTGTCATAGACTGTTCATACCTACTATGTGTCTCTAAAGTGCCCTTTGAGTTATCATAATCTTAAACTCTTTGGAGACCAGAGTATTCCATGACTTGAAGCCATACACTGGCATTAGAAAGGCATTATTGTTTAAGAAGCTTGGCTTTTCTTTCAAGCACAAGTTCAGGATCATTAAAACACTGTGCATATCTCAAAGGCGATCTTAGTCTGCTTTCCTCTTCCTGTTGAACTCTGGGCCCAGCTCATTGTCCATTTGCATCATCTGTCTCAGATATAGGATGATGGATGAGTTCTATAGATCATCCATTTAACTGCATATCACAGTCTGAGCAATAGGCAATTTTCATCCAATTCTTTTTGTCTTCCTGCATGCATAGTTAAACCAACCTCTTTCCAGTGATTACAAATCTCATTTAGGAGACTCCCCAGTGTTCTAGGCATTGATGTGATCAGCACAGAGTTGTGCATAAACAGAAGCCTCTGGAAGATCTAATCCTCTTCAGAGAATCTCTCTTCAACTTGGATTCTGTGTTGGAAATCCTCTACAACATGTGGCAAACACTTGGAATGAGCATGTATCTCCCTATTTTTGTTTCATTTGCTAATAAGCAGAGGGTCATGAAGCAAAGTTATAGCTGTTGTTATATTGTCCAAGGAATCGTGAGCGATTTGGACTTATACATAGAAAAACCTTTAAAAAGGTAGTATTTTGCTTTACAAAATAGAATGGTTTTTTAGAGTGTGCAAACCACAAACTAGCATTATGGGATCTTGAATTTTCTGTACTTTTCAGTCAATTATGTGCCTGTAAAGATGTAGTCACCTATGGAATATTGCTTGTGAAAGTCTGCCTGGTTCATTTTGAAACTCTCTTGAAAGATACCCTTAATCATTTTATCAACTGTTCAAATAAAAGTTGTGTATAAATAAAGTACATTATACACATGATCTCATTTCAAGCTCCCAATAGCCTTGTGAAATAGGGACGACAGGTATTATTATTCTCATTTTACAGATAAGGAAACTGAGGTTTACAGGGGTTGCATTATTTGTCTATGGTCACTTACCAGTAAGTATCATAGATAGGATCTGAACCCAGGTCTTCTTGATTCCAAGTACAGCACTCTATCTACTACACCACACAGCCACAAAGCATATCCATGTGTCTATGAAGCAGGGCACAGCAAAGAAAGTTCAGTTGTGCCGAATAATCTTTAATTCTTCATTTGAGATGACATACTAGTTTTCTAGCATATCTTGGACTCAGTGATTTCATGACATATACTGGGACTGATCATGTAACCAAACTTATCATCCATAAAAAAGAGAAACTCATAATGAAGAATGGACATATCAGAACTTAGCCTAGGATAGAGGCTATAAAAGGGAAGAGAAGGGTGTGTATATAAGAGATGTTGCAGAGATAGAAATGACAAAGTGTGGTTGCTAATGGGTTACATGGGATAACTGAGAGTGAGAAATTAAGATTACAAACCTGGGTGGGGGGTAATAGGGTCTTTAACCCTATTTGGAAGTTTGGAAGAGGGATGCATTTGGAGGAGAAAATAATGCATTCTGTTTTGGACATGATGAATTTGAGATTAGTATAAGATGTCCTATTTGAAATGTTTAATAGGCAGGTCAAGATGTGGGAATGGAAATCAGGAAAGACACTGAGGCTAAATATGTAGATCTGGGGGGTCTTCTTCATAAAGAAGGAATTGAGTAATGGGAGCTGATGAGGTTGTCAAGTGAAAAAGTGTAGAGACCAAAAAAAGAGGGGCCAAGACAGTGTCATAGTAATACTCATACTTTGTGGTATGAAATAGATGATGGGCCAGCAAAAATAGCGGCTGCCAGAAAGAAAGCGAGAATATCACCACAAAAACCTAAGGAGGAAAAAGTATATAGGGTGAAAAGATGGTCAATACTGTCAGGTAATAAAGAGAGGTCAAAAAAGGAGCAAAGAACTGGAAATCAAAGGGATGCCCTTCAAATGGGGAGTAGCTAAAAAAAATTATGGCATACGATTATGATGGAATACTACTGCGCTGTAAAAAAAAATGATGGGCTGGTTGATTTTAGAAAAGCATGGGAAGACTTGCATGAAATAATGAAGAGTGAAATAAGCAGAACCAAGAAAACATTGTATACAGTAATAGCACTATAATTCAAATAATTATGAATGGCTAAGTGATTCTGAACATTATACTCAAATCAGCTACAAAGGACCTATGAAGGAAGATGTTATCCACCTTCATAAATAGAGTATGCATAGCATGGTTTTACAGAGACAGAAACACAAAGAGAGACAGAGACAGAGGGAGAAAAACAGAGAGAGAGACAGAGAGATTACATATATATCAAATGGTGGTCTCTTCTAGTGCAGGGTTGGGAAAGAGGGAGTGAGGCAGTTTGGAACTTAAAATTTAACAAAAAATATATTTAAAACAAAATAAAAGGCCATTAGAGTTGTCAATGAACAGATCCTTGGTAATTTTGTGTAAACTGTAAAACACAGTTTCAATTAAGTGATAGGATCAGAAATCAGATTGGGAATAGCATAGAAGAGAGTAAGAATAGAGTTAGTGGAAGCACCATATCTATATAGCTTTTTCAAGGAATTTGAAAAGGGGACAAAAGATGTAGTATGATAGTTAATGGTGATTATAGGATTGAATTAGACTTTTTTAAAGATGGGGGAAACTTGAACAATGGTTCCTTCTTAGTATCCTGATGTTACCTAAATAAAAATGGAACACATAAGCTACCCATCTGTTGTTCCCTGATCCCACTCCTTGGTCAATGTATCTCATGTTACAACTGTACATCTTTTTTATATCTTTTATGCCACCTCTTATACATTTTTATTGGAAACAGGGTGCAGCCTATTTATCCCCACCACATATCTCTCCCCATTACCTTTGAGTAACTTGTAATTTTGATTCTTCGTAGATTGCAGCTTTCCATGATTTCTAACCCCATTTCTAACTGGAAGAATATTGGTATCAGGAGTGGTGGGAGGGGAGGCAGATACTGTTCATTTGTTTTGAAGAGCAGCATAAAGGTCATTATAAACATTGAACAAGTTTCAAATGTGCCCAATAAAAGATAGCCTGACATTCTTCTTCTCATGCAATTTTGGATCGATTTCATTGTTTATCTGAAATTTCTGACCAAATCATATGTATTAATGAACAGGCTCCATGGGTTGTCTTTCCAACTGTATATTAGAATCTGGACAACAAGAATTCTTCATACACTTGTTTTTTCCTGAGTGGATAGTTGGGTCATTCTTTTCAGTGATTTTAGATCTCATTTAGGAGGCTTTATGATGTTCTGGAGTTTAACATAATTGGCAGTGTCATCTGCAAACATGAGCATTCAGAAGACTTCACCATTTACAGGAAATTTCACTTTCATTTGGAATCTGAGCTCAATATCTTTAAGCGAAAACAGTTGGGGTGGGGGTGGTGGAGTGTAGAAGAAAACAACTACAAATAAGCATATGCATTTTTTTCCAGATCTTTAATTTCATTGCATAGGGAATTCCTGATGAGGAAATTTCCTCTATCAAAACAGACTAGCAACTTTTATGCAATGTATAGTGTTGCCTGAGGACACCAATGAGTTAAATGACTTACTCAGAATCATAGAGCAAATGTTTGTCAAAGTCAAAACTTAGATCCAGGTCTTCCTAACTCCAAGGCCCACTTTGTAGTCACTAAATAATGCTGCTTGACTAGGTTTACATTCCTTTTTTTTTTAAAAGATCTTGATTTTGGTAGATTGCATTTGTTGTTATAATGTTGTGACCACAAAGACAAGAGGATTTAATTATACATGGTGTTCTACTATTTTGCATAATGAACTTTGACAAGTACTGCAAGACTTACTTGATTTCTGGTTTTTGTATTGTGCAGAATCAGACTATTTCTGTTATCATGACTTAATGAATTATTTGAAAAAAATCTGAAATACTCCTTTCATTCATAGGCATGATGATTTCATTTATTTAACAAAAGCGTGAACAATACAGTGACTAGCCTTTAAAATGCATATGGCCATTTTAATAATTGAACAAATATGAATTATATTTTTCATTCAATTATGAATGTCAGGTTCTTACTAGAATGCTCTTTACTATCTTTTTTGCAATTGGTCATTCATTCAACAATTGTTTGTTGACAACTTTTATGTTGGGCACTGTGCTAGATGCTAGGAGTATAGAGACAAAAATTGGACAGTCTGTCTTCAGGAAGCCTTTATTCCATTGGGGATGAAGTAAAATACATACACAAATGAGTAAACACAAAATATAAACAAAAGTCAACTCTAAAATCAACTAAATATATAAAAGATAACATTGAACTAGAATTCATGCAATATAACCCAAATCTATTGTCAAGGATTTTATAAGCAGCGAACCTTTGTTTTATCAATCTATTAACATTGCTCAACTACCTGCAACCATGGAAATGACCATTGCTTCAGAGACTAATGCTGGAAAAAAAAAAGACGGGAGCTGTCCAACTAGAATCAATTTGGCCAGGCTAAAAGACAGAGACTGGCCTCATCTGCACCTATAAGAAGCTACAAACTGTGTGAAAAGTTCATTGAATTCATACACATTATTCATTCCTAGTATTCAATTATTCTTCCTGATTTCTGGATCCCATCTTTTTTTTTTGTTCTTTAATCTATATTTTGATCCTGGTATTGGTTTTTATTTTTGACCTGGACATTGATATCTTCTTCTGAACATTTTCCCTGTCTGACCCTCACAAACTGGAAAATAATTTCAATGGTTTTAGGACTAACATAATGCATTTAAATACTCCTCTGGGGGGAACAGGATGCTTTCTAGTCACAACCTTCTTAGTTCTTCTTAATAAATGCTTCTTTCTTTCTGTCTTCCTTCTTTCCTTCCTTTTTTCCTTCCTTTCTTCCTTTTCTTCTTCCTTTCTTCCCTCCTTCCTTTTTTCCTTCCTCGCTTCCTTCTTTCCTTCTTTCTTTCTTGGTTGACTTCAGCCTAAATCAAGGAAGATTCTTGGTTCTAGCCCATGACATGTACAATTCCTGTCCTGCCCTAGGTATCAGGCAGAAAAAGCAATACACTAGTGAGAATTCATGTAAAAAGTCATTGTCTTTGTGGATGAGGCATTGGGGATTTTTTTTTATCAAATTATTGAAACTTTGGAAAAACAAGACTTGTACCAAAAATTTGGCTGAATCATTTTCACTTTTAATCAGCTGAAGCAAATGTAGAACTAGGCAAAAGTATAATAAAGTTATCCTCTAATTATACTACTGGCAAGATCGTGTCACCAATTCAATACTTTCTATTTCCATAAACTAGTGATTAACAAGGATTGTGTGAAAAGAGAATCTCAAGTCTGATATCTAGTATCTTTTTTGAGTCTGCTGAGAAATTCTCTCAGCCTTTTTATGGTATGGGGAGGAGCAACTACAGGCAAAACTGTTAAAGAGGTCAACCTTGTCTTTGATCCCTTACCCTCTTTCCATATCAGTATCCTAGCTGAAGCAGGTACTGTACAGTGTTTAGAGCTTAGAGATATATCAGTCACCAAGCTATCTACTGCATCCCAGGCCATCATTAGGCATCTTGATTTTTGTCTTGCCACTGGGTTTTGATGACTGTAAAAGAGAATAATTCTGACAACTTTGTGCAACTCTGCCTCACTTAAATCCAATTCACTCACAACTCAAGTCATCACCCAGTGATGTCATTGGTTCTCTTCAAAAATTAAGAACAAATGACAACAATCCCTCCTTAGACCCCTCTGCCCTCTCTCAGCATCTTCAACGGCTGACCAAGGACCATCACAACACCCTCACCTTGACCAGGTCTGTACTCTGAATCTCTCTGTCCCCCTTTCTCCTCTCTCCCTCATCCAAACATCTGTTGTATGTTTCATTCTTTGAGGAAGCCAGTCCCAACTCGCCAACCTTGAAAAGAATAAAGATAGGTTTGTCTGTCTTATTTATCTTCATATCCTCCTACTAGTACCTACTACAGTGTACTGTACTTAGGACGTATTTAATAAATGTTGGTTGAATTTATTTAAAAGAGTAGAATCTCTAAATCATAAGGGATCTAAAAGGTTATCTAGTCCAGCCCATACATGAAGCAACAATCCCTTCTATAGCATTATCAATAAGTGGTGACACAGACTCCCCTTAAAGACATCAAGTGATGAGAAACTCACTGCCTCAAATTAAAACAACTCTGAAGTACCACCTAACACCCATCAGATTGGCTAATATGATCAAAAACAAAAATGACTAATACTAGAGAGGATGTGGAAAAGTAGAGACACTAAGGCACTGTTGGAGGAGTTGTGAACTGATCAGAACAATTTGGAACTATGCCCAAAGGCTATAAAACTGTGCATACCCTTTGACCCAGCAATACCACTACTAGGTACATATCCCAAAGAGATCAAAGAAAGAGAAAAAAGACCCATGTCTACAAAAATATTTATAGCAGCTCCTTTTGCGGTGGCAAAGAACTAGAAATTTGAGTGGATGCCCATTAATTGGGGGATGGCTGAACAAGTTGTTACATATGATTGTGATGGAATACTACTACTGTGCTATAAGAAATTATGAGCAGGGGGGGCAGCTAGGTGGTGCAGTGAATAGAGCACTGGCCCTAGAGTCAGGAGGACCTGAGTTTGAATTCAGCATCAGACACTTGCCACACTTACTAGCTGTGTGACCTTGGGCAAGTCACTTAGCCCCAGTTACCCTGCCTTCCCCCCCCCCACCTCCAAAAATACAGGAAAAAAAATATGAGCAGGATGGGGGAAAACTTGGGAAACCCTATAAGAATTAATGCAGAGTCAAAGAACACAAGGGGAGATCATTGTACACAGTAACAGCAATATTGTAAGAATGATCAACTACGAAAGACTCCGCTACTCTGATCAATACAGCTATCCTAGACAATTCCAAAAGACTCATGATGAAAGATGCCTTCCACCTCCAGAAGGAGAACTAATGAACTCTTACATGTAAATTGTGCCTCCTCTGTGTCTCTTCTTCATCTTATGGATGTCCTGTTTCTTGGTCTTTGGTTTCTTCCTCAGTCTGATCGCCCTCCTTTTTACAAACCCCAACTTCCCACACTGTGTTACTTACAAATGAATCAAATACTCCAGCTAAGGTGTGAACATGGCACAGAACTATCAGACAGTATGTTTTAATTATGCAACTAATGCTCACATTAACTTATTTGATTGCTTTATCATACCATTGATTCATTTTCAGTTTGTGATCCACTGAGACCTTTAGGTCTTTCTCACCTAAACTGTGATCTAGTCAAGCCTGCCCTCCCCCATTCTACTTGTGTCCTTCATTTTTGGAACCTAAGTATAGTACTTTACTTTTGTTCTTGGTGTATTTGTCAAAATACCGTTGGATCCTGATTCTGTAATCTAACATTTTAACTATCTTTCCAAGCCTTTTGTCATTTGCAAATTTTATATGCATGGTATCTTTATTTTATCCAAGTCATTTATTTTAAAAACTGTTGAACAGAATAGGGCCAAGGATGAATGATGAACTCCACTACAGATCTCCTTTCAGATTGCCAATGATCCACTTATTATTTATTTACCTTTGGGTCTGGCCATTTATTTAGTTAGCTACAAATCCAGCCCAAATTTCTCCATTTTATTCATTGTAAATTTGTCAAATGCTTCAATAAAATATGGCTATGCTATATCTGGGGCATTCCAGTCTAGAATGCCTGTCAAAAAAGCATCAGAGATTAGTCTGTAATGTCCTGTTTTTGATTAACCTTTACCAGTTCTTACTGATCACTACTTCCCAAATGATTCATTACTATCTCCTTAATCATAAATTTTAAATTTTTCTAGGTATCATAGTCAAAACAACTGGTTATAGTCTGATGAATCACCCAACTTCCCCTTTTCCATTTCAATTAAACCAATACTTATTTTTTCAAAGTAGGATCATGTTTGTACATGTTTTCCATTTGTTCACAGGATCTACCTTATCCTTTCTATGAATTCTGAAATCAAGATGTTCTCCTTCAAAACCAAGGTGTGAGAGTCCAGTCCAAAGACAAGGATCTTGTGTTTATTAAAATGAGCTATTTCCAAATAACTGTATTAAGCTATTGATTTCAAATCAATTTTCTTCAATGATAAAATATTTCACCTTCCTGTTCACTAAGTGGACATTGTATGAAAATAAAAATTTCTATGTTAAACAGGAACATTGAATTTAGTTAAAATTATATCATAAAAGCTGTGAATGACTTAGCCATTCTCAGTGATACAACGATCCACAACAATTCTAAAGGCCTTGTGATGAAAAATGCTATCCATCCCCAGAGAAAGAACTAATGGTCTCTGAATACAGGTTGAAACATACTTTTTAAACTTTCTTTATTTTTCTTAAGGTCTGGTTTTTTGTTTTGTTTTGTTCTGTTTTTTTTTTTCACAAAATGACTAATATGGAAATATGTTTTGAATGACTACACATGTATAACCTATTTTGAATTGTTTGCCTTCTCAGTGAGGGGGGTGGGGAGAGAGGAAGAGAAAGAATTTGAGATACAAAGTTTTTTTAATGAATGTTAAAAATTGTTTTTACATGTAATTGGGTAAAAATAAAATATGAAATAAATTTTAACAGAAAAAAATATATTGTAAATTATGAAGAACAAACACGTCTCAAAAAGAGAGATATGAGAAGATGTTCCTACTCCCACCCCTTTGCAGAGCTGGAAGGCCCAAAAGAGTTGTACATTGCACATATTTTCAGACATTTTTGATTTATTGATTAGTTAACGCTAATTTTTTCCTTGTTCTTTTTTTGTCTTTAAAAAAATAATTACAGTATTTGTTATATATGATGACTTTCTGGAAGAGGAAGAGAAACACTGGGGAAATTATGGTAATATAAAAAATACATCAATAAAAACTTATTTTAAAAATCACATTGCAAATAGATAGATGTAATTACCACATGCTTAAGAACCAATCATCTACTTAAGACTCCTGGTCTAATCAACGACTAAAGCAGCAGCCAAAATGAAGGCTATTATGAGGTAATCCTACCTCAGTCAAGGTCAGGTCTCTCCTGTGACTGTGACCAATACCTGTGAGACCATGACCACTCTACACTCAGCAGGCCTACAATACAGGGCACAAGGAAGATTCAATGGTTAAATTATTTGAATATATGTCCTTATGAAGTTCAAAGTGATGGAATTTTACCTGTATTTCTGTCACACATATCTGTGAAGAGAAATGGAAAATATTAAGAGTTTTTATTTTATAACAAGAAACTGACATGGACCAACTGAGAGATTTTTCTTTAAATCTAACAAGTTAATGGATCCTGTGTCAGAACTCCCAGATTCCTCAGTCCTAATGCCAAATGAGGCCCTCTGAAATATTTCAGGATGATTCCAGAGCCTCATTTGCATTATCTAATTTCCTGAAGCCTGGTAAGCATGGTTAGCTGACTCTTTGATCCTTTCAAAGATAATAAATAAAGGACAAATTGAGAGGGAAGTTAATAGGGTAAAAAAAAAATAAGGAAGAATGAGAAAGGAAGAATTTAAAAATTTGTGAATTTTAAAAATTATGAAATTCAATTCAACAGGAATTTCACTAAATGGCCCCAAATCTCCATCTAGGCACTGTGGAGAACTTTAAAAAAAAAAAAAAAACTTCGGCCTGGATGTCTACTTTTAGGAAATCTTGGGGCAGCTAGGTGGCACAGTAGATAGAGTTTCAGGCCTAGAGTCAGGAAGATTCATCTCCCTGAGTTCAAATCTGACCTCAGATATCTCCTAGCTGTATGACCCTGGGCAATTCATTTAACCCTATTTGCTTCAGTTTCCTCATCTGGAAAATGAGCTGGAGAAGGAAATGGTAAAGTGCTCCAGTATCTTTGCCAAGAAGACCCCAAATAGGATCATGAAGACATGACTGAAAATATATTCTGGGGAAAGAGCACTGTGAGACAGGAGAACTGGCTTCTTGCTCCAGATGCTGTTACGTTACTTTGTGAACTTGGACAAATGGCTTCAATACTCTCATCTGCAAAAGGGGAAATGCATTAGATGATCTCTAAGGTCTGGGTGGACATTAGGTACCCAACTTGCAACTAGGTTGTGTCCAGTAGTTTATCAGTTGATTCTTTAGAATTTAGAATGGATTTTCCCATAGAAATGCTTTATTAATGATGGTTCAGGACAAGCACATAGCTTGACATAACACACAAGAGAGCTGATATTATTTTAAAACCACATAAAAATTCTAAGCCCTGTGCCTTAAACCAAATGCTACTCTGAGCCCCTCTGAGTGGAAAGGGGAAATGATATCTGGACATTCCCCCCTGAAAATATAATGACAAGGGTTTTAATAGCAGGGGTTGGTAAAGGAGATTGACCAGTACTCCAGGATCGGAAATTATTAGTGGGGTTAGAGGCTAGGGACTGGGCCAAGGCCTTGGGCATTAGTGACTGATACAAAAAATGATGGAGAAGGGCTTCAGTTGCAGTGGAATGGGAAGTAATGACCCTTTTAGGGTAGTATTACCTTGTCTCAATCAGCTGAACTTGTAGTCAAGAAGATCTGAATTCAAATCCAGCCTCACATAGTTATTAACTATGTGACCCTGGAAAAGTTGCTTAAACTCTTTCAGCCTCAATTTCCTCCCCTGAAAATGGGAACAATAGTAGTATTTCCTCAAAGGGTTGTTGTGAGAATCAAATAAGATAACATATGTACAATACTTTCCCAACCTTAAAGAATTATACAACTCTAAGAGCTTGTAGAAATAGATTACCTCCGTCCTATTGGCTTCTCTAATTAATTACATGACTGTGTGCTTCATTGATTTCCATGAAACTTTGCATGCAATTTAAATCACAGACATCATTAAATACAGCAAATTGGAGGGCCTGGATTCAATATAGAATTCTGGAGGACTGAGTCAGGAGTGAAGAGAAACATGGTTAGGACCCCTCCTGAAATAGTGGTCCAGGTAGGTAGTGCCCAGTCTGGACAGTGGGTCCTCAAGGCAGAAGTTTCTCTTGGATAGAAAGGCAATTTGTGAGCTAGAGAAAAAGAAACCAAAAGGATAGCCAGAATATTTCATTATCTATAGTTCCTTTAAATATAATGTAGTTTCCTTGTTTATAGTATTTTTAGTCATCTTTATTTTTATTATTGCATTGTCTGACATCATGACTGCCACCCCTGCTTTTTCATTCACTTGAGACAAAAACAAATTCTATTTTATGCCTTCATTTTTAACTCTGGATGAATCTTTATGATTCACCAATGTTTCCTGTCAACAACATACTGTTGAATTTTGCTTTCTAATCCATCCTGCTACCCTTCTCTATTTTATGAATTCATCCTATTGACAACCCACAGTTATGAATGTTTATTTTATTTTTCCTCCATATTTCCTCCGTATCTTTAATTATTTTTTAAAAAATCTTATTGCCTCCTTCCCCAATAAATCAACACAAGTAATCTATAATTGAAGTGACCTCACATCCATCTTCTGCTCCTCTTTAACCAGCCCAGATTCCAATCACTGGTTGTTATATTTTCTTTTCATCTCTCCCTTTATGATCCACCTTTCAAAACTGAAGTTTGTTTGCAGCTCTACCCAATCTCTTAAATCTCATTCTCCACTTTTCTAATGCCTGCCTGTTTTGCTGTTGAATACAATGCATTTAATTTCTATACCAAATTTTATGTGTATATGTTCTTTTGCCACGTTCAAAAAAGGGTGGGGTTCATGCGATCCTTACATCTACTAACACTAACTCCATGTTTGTATACTCTTCTTCTGAGGCACTCCAAGCATAAAAATATTAAGATCTCCCCTTTCCTCATTTCTTCTCTTATGTATTCCTTTTCCCCTCTTTTCTCTTTCCTCTCTTAAAATCATCAAAGCAGAACAAAACCACCCTTTCCAAGCCTTGCATTGATATTTTTCTAGCTACCTATGTGACCTTTAATTTTTAAGAGACACATCTCTTCTCCCCAGTTGGAATGTAAGCACTTGATCATGGTTTATCCCCTTACAATTGCACAAATGTATTTACTTTCCTAAGTTTCTCATCTCCCGGGTTTGTATTTCAAAGATTTTGCCCAGTTAACAGTCTTTTTCACTGGAATGTTTGGAAGTTTGCTATTGTATTGATTCCCTGAAAAGGTATACTTAATTCCACAAGATGTTATTCTTCATCGTGAACTTTTTCCCCCTTTCACAGATTTCATCTCCAATAGCTGTAGCATAGTCTTGGTTTTCATGCTATTTCTATAACTGTTCCCTTCAGTATCCTTTGATGAATTATCATTTGTGTTGCACCCAGGCCTCCATCCTAGGCCTTCCTGTCTTATCTGTATTTATCTTTCATGATCTCATCACCTCCCATGGCTTTGATTACCATCTCCATGCAGACTGACAACCCACTCCTCTCTCCTGAGCCCCAAGACTACATCACCAACTGCTTGCTATATTTCTCCTTCCACTGGCATTTCAAAATTAACAAGTAGAACTTGTTGCAAAATGGAGCTCATCTTTCCTCCTCCCCAAAATCCACTTCTCTTCCTCATTTTCCTGTTTATATCAAGGGCACCACCATCCTGTCAGTCACCCAAATCTAATATTTCAGAGTCATTCTCTACTCTTCCTTCTCCCTTGTCCTCCATATCCAGTATGAGTTGTTGGGTCTTATTTCCACATCTCTTGCTTCTGTTTCTTTCTCTCTAGACATATAACCAGTACTTTAGTTCATGCCTTAATTATTATTATAATATAGTTACAATTAACATACTCTAATAATTAATAAGTTCATGCATCTGCTTCTTAACTGTATTCCTTACATTTTTTACCACTCCATTTATCCTCTAAATAGCTTCCAAATGAATAGTCCCAAAGCACAGGCTAGAGTAGACCATGTCTCTCATTGGGTCAAGAAGCTTTAGTAGTTCCTTATTGCCTCTAATATTTAATATAAACTCAATTGTGTTTTTATATTCTGTTTACATATTTTAAAAACCATATAAAGTTCTTTGTGATCTCATCCCCAGCTATTTTTCCGGACTTACATTCTATTACTCACCCTTACACAGTCTATGTTTCATCCTGATTGGTGTACAGCATCATTACTCCCTGAATTCAGCATTCCATCCCTCCTCTCTGTGCCTTTATTATAGGGTATTGCCCCATGCCTAAAATACTCTCCCCAGTCACTCCTACCCTTTGGGATGCATAGCTTTCCTCAAAGCTTAACCCAAATATCACTGTCTACAAGAGACCTCTCCTGATCTCTCAGTTGTCACTGTTCTCTCCCCCTACCAAAAAGAAAGAAAAAAGAAACATTACTTTGTGTTTAATTTGTATAAATTTATATCTTTTTGTTATTCAGTCATTTTTTTCAGTCATGTCTGACTCTCCATGATCCCATTTGGAGTTTTCTTGGCAGATACTGGAGTGGTTTGCCATTTCCTTCTCCAGCTCACTTTACAGATGAGGAAACTGAGGCAAAAAGGATTAAAGGGCTTGTGCAGGGTCACACAGCTAGTAAGTGTCTGAAGTCGGATTTGTGCTCAGGAAGATGAATCTTCCTGACTCCAGGCCCAGCACTTTCTCTACTATGCCACCTAACAGCCCCAAAAAACTAATATCTAAACATTTATATCTACTTATCTGCATATATGTTATACATAATACACTGCAGAGTGCAAGTTCTTAGAAGGCAGGGACTGTTTCATTTTTGTCTTTGTATCTCAATATCAAAGGGCAACATGAATAGAGAGTCAGGAGGACCTGGGTTCAAGTCTTGCCTCTGAAACATAGCAGTTGTGTGACCCTGGGCCAGTTATTTCATCTCTCAATGTTTCAGGCAACTCTCTAATGTTATGATTTGCAAAGCAAGCAGTCATCTACACTAGTAGAGGTTGTTCCTCAACAAGAGCTCCCTATACCAACAAAATTACAGGTCTGCTTAAAAAGAAAAGCTCTAGTGCCTGGCCCATAGTAGGTGCTTGTTGAAATGAATTAGAATTGAGGCAAAAATATTTTTTTCTCTAACATAAATTCGCAGGAAAAGCTGCCACAGTTGACAGTAACAACCAAGTTTCTAACATATGGGTCAGAAAATGGAGCTGTTAGCATTTGGAATCATCCTAGATGAAATTAGTCATTTTCATTTCCCCTCATAATCCCTTCCCTTAACTCTGAAAAGCTCCAGAAAAAAAGGTATAAAAATGACAGTCAGGATAACCATTTGAAAGTAACAATTTGTTCTAACCCGGATAATGATCAAAAGAAAGGTGGCTTACCTTAACGCAACTTGAATACCAAATCATTTGCTACCTGAAATGAGCTAGCATTTTATTTATTATAAAGTGCTTAGAGAAGTCAAATGTAAATGTGATGCATTTGAATCAAAAGAAATTAAGCTAATCAATGTTTCCCTGGAACAGAAGCAATTACATTTAAGAAAGTTTAAAAAGATGGTTACCAGGCAACTACATTCCTCCTCCGTACATTGTCTACTCATAATCTCTGGTAAATTAGAGAAGATGACAGGCTGTCACTATAGAATAGGGACATACAGAATTATAGCATTGTTATTCTATGTTCCTCCTACAGAAGAAAAATCAATTATATACTTCATACACTGATTAGGTTAAATAACTGCAATAAGCCTGAAATGTTAGGGTATCTTGATGTGAGTATGTAGAAAGTCTAGGGAGTTTCACAAGAATGACCATTCTAGGCAGATCTAGCTCTCCCCATCCACACTATACATTAGAGCTTCCCATTTACAGAGGGAGCTCTCCCAAACAACACATTTTACCTGCAGTATTATAGCTGAACTCACTCTCTCCCTGTACTAATAGAAAACATTATTGCTATCATTTCATTATTGCTATTATTCACACCTGGAAATGTTTCATCTCTCAAATGAAAATGATGATACTCTTAGTCAGGCTTTTTCTCAGTGACCTCTTAATATTCCTCAGTGACCTCCCAAATAGTTCTTATGAAGGGAAAACTGGAAAGCAAGACTAGGAAAAATCCAACCTATTCTGTTCTAAGCTCCTTGAGGGCAGGAACTGTGTCATTTTTCATCTTCATATCCCTGGCATCCAGCATGGTGCCTTACAGGCAGGCAGTAGGTGTTTGATGACTGTTTCTTAAATTGAATTACCTGCACCTAAGTGGAAAACAAAAACAAAAAATATTCCCAGAGCCTCAGATAATTAACTCCTTCCTGAAGAAGACTAGGGCAATAAAACATTTTCCTGAGTCAGTGTTGCACTGGACAGCTGGTCTGGATTTTGTATTTTCAGGGAAAGTATACAAACAGAATCCCTCCTAAAGCAGTGCTTAACCTAATTTTTTTAGAAATATTTCTCAATGTGTTTAAATTTAGACCCCTGTTAACTATGTCATTGATTCACATAGTAAACATTTATTAAGTGCCTACTCTGTGCAAGGCACTATGCTACCTTTTATAAAGGAAGACAAACAAATAGGGAGACAAAGGGACTAAGAGATAGATAGACCAATATATCAATAGATATTGATAGATAGAGATAGATGATTGATAGATAGATAGAGAAGACAGGAACAGAGATAGAGGGAGGGAGAGAAGGAAGGAGACAGAGAGAGACAGAGAAAGAAGATAGAGATAAAGAGGTAGAGATGATAGAAATAGAGAGATAGGCATGTAGATAGATAGATATGATAGAAATAGAGATAGAGAGGTATAGGGAGACAGAGGGACTAAGAGACAGATAGACCAATATATCAATAGATATTGATAGATAGATATGATAGAAACAGAGATAAAGGGAGGGAGGAAATGGGGGGTAGAGATAAAGAAGTATATAGAGATGATAGAGATTGAAGAGTTAAGTAGGTAGATAGAAAGGATAGAAATAGGTAGATAGAGATGATAGAAATAGAGAGATAGGTAGATAGAAATGAGTAGGTAGATATGATAGAGATAGAAATAGAGATAGAGAAGTAGGTAGGTGGATAGATATAAAGGATAGAGATAGAGAAAGGTAGGTCTACCTTATATACATAGATAGAAAGATAGAGACAGACAGATAGATGGATAGGTAGAGAAACAGACAGACAGACAGATGGACGAACAGATGGACAATCTGACAGACAGACAGATAGATAGATAGATAGATAGATAGATAGATAGATAGATGGATAGATGGATGGATAGATGATTTATTAAATGCTTACTAAGTACAAGGCACTGTGCACTGAGGGCACAAAAACAATGAAGAAAGAGTCCCTTGCCTCAAGGAGCTTCCATTCTATTACATTCTACCTTGGGAAGATGACACCTAAAGGGGAGCTGGGGATGGGCGGAGGACAGAAGGGATAGACATCAGAATGGTTTGCAAATGGTAGCTGAGAAGTCAAGCAGAGGTCTGTGGGCAAGATAAGGTGAAAGGTCAGAGCCTGCAGTCCCAGGGACAGAGTCCAAGATTCTTATGGAGAAGGAGATGATGGCAGGAATACAAACAGTGTGCTTTGGAAATGATGGCCAGGATACAAAAGGAAAAGGTAAAGTAGCCCCTGCCTCCGGTGATAAAGCAGCATTTATATGACACTTCAAAGTCTGTAAAGCACTTTCCACATGTCTTCTCATCTGGTCCTCACAAGACCTCTAAGAGGCAGGTCTATTGTGATCTCCATTTTACAGATGAGGAAGGTTAAGTGAATGGCCAGGGTCGCACAATTAGTAAATGTCTGAAGCTGGATTTGAACCCAGTACTCTAGCCTCTACAAGACGGCCTCTTTAGGAAACATATTCTATTGAAGGAGACTACATGAACACAGATGTGTAAATGCAAAATAGTATGCAAAGTAATTGAGGGGGAAAGGTACAAACGACCGGGGGATCAGAAAAGGCCTAATAGTTAAGCTGGTGGCTGAAGCAGGCTAGGGACTGTAAAAAGGGAAGATGAGGAGCAAGTGTATTCCAGACAAAGGGTCATGCACAAAGGCAGTAAGGTGTAAGATGGAATCTCACATAGAGGAATTAGCAAGTAGGCCACCATGACTGGAATGTAGAATGGATGAAGGTGACAAATGTGCCACAGGCCTGGGACAGTCAACTGGAGCCCAACTGAAGGACTTTAAATATCAAATAGATGCATTTGTATTTTATCCTCGAGACAATCAGAAGTCACTGAATTTTCTTGATCAGGAAAGTGTCACAACTCGACCCATTTCGATTTCATTATGCTTCACATAACCAAAGATATAAATCATTCCACCTTTTGTTCCCTTGTTCCTCCTCCACTTACCACTGTAAAATAATCTAGTTAGCACAGTTCCTGGCACATTTTGTTGTTCAGTCATTACTGTCATGTACAACTCTTCATGACCCCATTTGGGTTTTTCTTGGCCATTGCCTTCTCCAGCTTATTTTACAGATGAGGAAACTGAGGCAAACAGGGTTAAGTGACTTGCCCGGGGTCACACAGCTAGTAAGAGTCTGAGGCCAGATTTGAACTCAGGGAGCTAAGTCTTCTTGATTCGAAGCTCAGTGCTCTATCCTCTGCACCACCTAGCTGCCCCTGCCTGACACATAGTAAGCATTTAATGGCTATTTTTTCATTATTCATTCTTACATTCTTGTGAAATTAAAGCCCAAAGTAAATCTTGGGGACCATTTAGCGTTTCGTACCTTAGTGATTTGTTTCCCATAATGGTGAATCTCTAAGAGCAGGTTGGTGGCTCAGTGAATATAGCACTGGACCTGGAGTCAGGAAGATCTGAGTTCAAATATAGCTTCAGACACTTCCTAGCTATGTGACCCAGTGCAAGTCACTTAACCCTGTTTGCCTCAGTTTTCTCATCTGTAAAATGAGTTGGAGAAGGAAATGGCAAACTGCTCTAATATCTCTGCCAAGAAACCCCCAAAAGGGGTCATGGAGAGTCGGACATGACTGAAAACAACTGAACAACAACAGGAGTATGTGGAAGAGAGGAATGTATGTGAAGTCTGAAAAGGTAACATGGGAACAGGTCATAAAGCAGTGTAAAACCTAATGGGAAAGCTTATATTTGATCCATGTGCTGATGAGGAGTCACTTTTTTACTGAGCAGGGTTGGGGGGTGACATGGTCAGACCTATACTTCAGGAAAGTCATCAGCAATTCCGTGGAGATTACCTTGGAGTGGGGAGCAACTTGAGGTGAGAAATCCATTAAAAGGTTATGAAATGGTCCAGGAAATGTGGTTATGAAGGCCTGAACTAGGAAGATGGCTGTGTGAGTAGAAAGAAGAATTTGCATGTGAAATTGAACATTTCCTACAACACAGGGTCCAAATCAATCCTATGTCTTAGATCCTAGGATTAGAGAACAGAAAACATGCAGTGCTTATCTATTATGCAATGTTTTATAGTTGTGGACTGTTTATTTGCTTTTCAATTCTGTGCTAGGAACAAAAACAACTGTATGCCGTATCCAAGTACGTTTCTCTGCTTCTGTGGGAAGGTAACTCCATTATACTAAAGTCACATGTCTAGGACTTAGTGAACTCCAGCATGTTCAAGAAGGCCAGTAGGTAGGGGCTTAGAGCTAATTCTTCATTGAGTAAATCCAGAAATCGACAGTCTTTGATAGCAAGTCAGAGCATAGAAAGTCCCTAACCCTCTTAGAATCAGCCACCTCAGCTCTTCCTCAGCAATGCCATACAACAGAAAAGGCACAAACTAGGATTAGCATAGTAATGCCCCAGACCCAGATCCATTTTGCTGAACAAACTGGGTGTGACTGGATGTGATTACTTTTTGGTCAGTGAGTGTTGTCAATGCAATCTGAGTACTTAAAATACAACTATTGAACTGTTCCATGACTCTCGGATTAATAATGTTAATCAAGGCATCGAATAGGAAGATCCAAATAGAAGAGAAATTCCTTAGAGATGATGAGATCCTCTAGCTATTACTGTTTAGGAATAATATTGTGCTCACTTCCTCAAGTCCTAGGACATTTCAAGACCTCCTCAATGATATGCATGATTACTTAAAAGAATTTTGACTAACAACTTATACATGAGAAAGCAAACGGGTGGAGAAAAAAAGAATCTATTGCCCAAACTATGGCATGCAGTTGGATAGCTGATTGAATTAGCATAGCAATATTTCTATCTTGAACAAATGTTATAGATGGACAATGATTTGGGACCCAGAATTTAATGGGAGAAAAGAAGAGGTTGAACTGTATTCAGGAAACTAAATAGTACTTTTAACCATCTCAAGATACGTCCTGGTTGGGGTGGCTAGGTGGTTCAGTGAATAGAGCATTGGCCCTGGAGTCAGGAGGACCTGAGTTTAAATCTGGCCTCAGGTACTTATCACTTGCTAGTTGTGTGACCTTGGGCAAGTCACTTAACCCCAATTGCCCTGCCTTCTCCCTGCCAAAAAAAAAGATACATCCTGGAATGTACACATATGTGTGTACACTCATGTACAAACATAAATATACACAGCTCAAAAAATGTTTTTACATATTCCCCCAGTGATACTATATGGTTGATATATATTGAACAGTACAATCTCTGAAGAATCAGAACAGATGATCAAAAGCATAATGGAGGCATATAGTAAGTACATACAGGTTACTATAGATTTCCATCATTGATCTGTACAAAATCAATGGAATAGAGAACATTCTGAAAAAAATGAATGACTTAAAAAGGAAGTGAGACAATTATGTAGTAAGAGTGAGGTTTACACAATTGAGAAGACACTATGGAGTACAGATCATTTCTTTTTTTCCTCCTCTTTCCATTCTTACATTTCTCTGGCTCACGTTGATTGACCAACAATAGGTCCCAACCCAAGCTTCATTTGGTCATTGGTTGAGCTCTTAGAGTGAGTATAAATAGCAATTGTTTTCCTTTTGGTCAGAAACCCTGAGCGTCTTCCCCTCCCTGACTGATTTTTTTTAACTAGGCAAAAGAGGTCATTCTTTGCCTCATTTCTTACCTAGCCTTAATCACTGAATGGGCATTGCTTCAGTTAAACTGAAACCTGTTCAAGACCTTAGCTTAAAAAGGTCAAGGTCTCCCACTGCATTGGCCATCTCCAGTCTCCTGAACTATATCTTACCTCTGGACTCAGATGGCTCCAGAGGAGACACTAAGGCTGGTGACTTTACACAGCCCTGCCTCACTTCAATTCACTTGCAAGTCATAACTTCCCTATGTCATGGTCCTCTTTGAGAATGAAGGACAAACAACAGCATAGTAATGCCTAGAAAACACCAACCTTCCTCCTTTCCATTCTCCTAGATATAGGGAAGTGGCCCTTGGTAATTTGAATAACTCCACTCAGTTTTCCTAGAACAACTTTTGATGCTTGAAAGACAATTGGGGAATGTTTTGCCAAGCTTCTAAACTATGGAAAGTAACCATTCAAGAAACAACCTGCCCAGGAGCTTGAGAGCAAAGAGCATCAGACTTGAAAGTCATTAGGTCTGAACCTGAATGCCCCAATGCCTCTCATAGATCTTTCTAAATAATGCACTAGACATAACTAATATTTATATAACATTTTAAGGGTCACAAAGCACTTTATGCATGTGACTCCTTTTCTTTTTTTCTTTCTCTTTTCTTTTCTTTTCTTTCTTTTTTTTTTTTTTTTTTTTTGCTTTTTGGAGGGCAATTGGGATTAAGTGACTTGCCCAAGGTCACACAACTAGTAAGTGTTAAGTGTCTGAGGCTAGATTTGAACTCAGGTCCTCCTGACTCCAGGGCTGGTGCTCTATTCACTGTGCCACCTACCTGCCTCTGACTGCTTTTCAATAACCCCTCCCACAGAGGCTATCAATACCATTAATGTGCCTTTAAGAGGGAATAGAATTTTAGGGAAAGTTACAATTTAATTGTAAATTGAAGAACCACTGTCTGACCTGGAACCTATAGGGATATACATAAAAACTAAGAAAATTTCTTTCATGAGAAATTGAAGAAGTAAACTGCTGTGTTTGAGAAAGGCTGAAGAAAATTTCTTTAGAAAACTGACTTTAGCTCACTCTGTGGAAAAGGTATGCTACAGAGAATTCTCAAGAGACTTTAGTTGTCATCCTGAGAGAGCTAAAATAGAGGACCTACATTTACAGAAATGAAAAATCAAAAATCACAATTGATGGGCACAGGTAACACTGACGGTACTCTTCTAACTCTGATAAATGGCTAAAATACTTCACTATATCTTTACATTATGTGATATTCTGTGAATGGATTGTACATTCAGAATATAGATGGTTATCAAATTATCAAAGCCTATGAGATTAGAGGGTTTGATATTGAGAGGGAGATGAGAAACACTTTATGGAAAAAAGAGGACTCTCCAGCTTATTTAATACACTAAGGTGGTGTTTGGGCAGCTAAGTAGTACAGTGGATAAAGCACCAGACCTGAAGTCAGGAAGATTACATCTTCTTAGCTAGCTGTGTGACCCTGGGCAAGTCACTTAAACCTGTTAAACCTCAGTTTCCCCATCTGTAAAATGAGCTAGAGAAGGAAATGGAAAACCCTCCAATGTCTTTGCCAAGAAAAACCTAAATGGGGTCATGAAGACTTGGACGTGACTGAAATAGCTGAACAGCACTTTGTAACATTCCTAGGCCCAATGTAGTGAATATCGTGTCATTTGTGAATAGGAATAGTTGGAAAACCTTATCATCAATAAATCTTTCCTTTGATTGAAACTTACATAGGATATCTTCTGTGATGATGGTAAATATTTTTGTTAAATATCGTTTTCCTGTTTAACACCTTATTTGATATCAACATACCAATATTCTTTAAGAGATAACTTAATGACTGAATCATGGAATACTACAATTCCATAAGAATTAAAATGACAGGTAAGCTATGGAAAGAAGAGTAATGGGCTTAAGGAAGCCCTAGCATATTACCAACAGTGATTTGCATGCATGAAGTTATAGAAAAGGTATTATTAAAATAAACGTGTGATTAGAAAAGTAGATGCACTTTGCAAGAGAGGGACAACCTGAGCAGCAGTCCATTGGTATCCCTGAAACATGAAAGAATAAGTAAGAAACTTCCATCCCCTGGATATCAAAGAGTCTGTGTCAGGGGCTCATCCTTTTTTTGTATCCTGGATCCCTTTGACAGTGTGGGAAAGCCAATGGATCCCTTCTCAGAATAATGTTGTTTTTTTAATATATAAAATGAAACACATGGGATTACAATGGAGACCAATCCTATTGAAATACAACTATAAAAAATATCTGTTCTGTGCTGACATGGTCAACAGATTCAAGAAAGCAGTCCCAATCCTTAGCTGAACTTGTGGATTGACTATCTCCTCCATTTATCACAACTCTATGATCTATTTACCCAGTAGAGTAAATTTACCCTCTTTCACTATGGAGATGCAAATAGGATTTTAATTTTGCTTTACTGAGTGGAATTTTTTGAGAGAATTTTCATATGAAAGGACTTTATGTTCCAGACTCCAATGTAAACCCACCTACCTTGCATTGGATTAAACTAATTTGTCTCCCAGAAGCTCCAACTGTAACAAGTTGTGTAGGAGGATTGAATCAAACAATAGCAGTGGAGCATTGTGGGAGCCCTTTAGAGAAAACCCTTCCTTCCTTCCACTTTTCACGTGAACCAGACCTCACCTATGCTTTATACTGCTGGGCTCAGGCATCAGCAACATAGAGATACAGCTAGGATTGAGGAGAATCCTGTGGGACAACTAAAAAACAATTTTTGTACTTGGAGTAAGTGGTAGTTGAGTTGGGGAGGGCAGGGATAGAGCCAGGTGAAGGAAGCCTTCCTCAAGACACAAAAGGGTTTCTAAATTGCTAAAGAGAACAATATAATTTAGGGGTGAGGCTGCTCTCTCAGGAAAGAGGCGGGCAGGGGAAGGAAGGAAATGTGCCCCAGGAAAAGGTCACCTCTGCCAAGGGGGAAGGCTAGTCAGGGTAGGAAATTCACCCCAGAGACTGTGTCATTGTTTCTATCCCTGGGGAAAGTTGTGATACCTCATACTACTTATAACTCAGTTGCTAGGTATAGGCTGACCTCTTGCCAACTCTTGTCCTTCAATTCTGTGATTTCCATAGATCCAACTCCAGCTCATTGGAGTTGTGTTCATTAATACTATGGGGGGTGGGGAATAGCTTGGGTCCTCCCTGCCTTTTTACAGCTCATTTTCATGTAACCCTCAGAGACAAGTTTTTTCACAAAGCTTTTTATTTCATAAGGCAGACCTTGTTACATGGTAACTTCCCTAGGGAAAGCTGTTTCCAATGACACTGTGTGACTTGTTTAGTGCCAGTAACTGTAAAATAGTCACTGAGTCACAGAACTTCAGTGAGGGAAGGGATTTTGGTAGCCATCTTGCTCAAGCTATTCCCAAAAGTAATTCCAATTATAAGATACCAAACAAGTGGTCATCCAACCTTTGCTTGGAGACCTCTAAGCAAGAGCACCTTTCAAAACAGTCCATTCCTTTTTGTGAAGAGAGTTAATGATATAAAGAAAGAACTGCAAATCCACATTTTAAACTCAAGAAAGAAAAAATAAATGTTTGTACTAATAGGAAGAGACTAAATTTTCAAAATTTTTGAGCTTTTAAGCCACTTGCCCTGAGAATAACACTAATCCCTCAGAAATCTGAATTTACAACAGTTCCCCAACTTATTCCATAAGGAAATATGCCACAGATTATTGAGAGTATCTTAACTTATTATTTCACCTGGCGGAGGACATTCCTATGTAGAAACTTCCTCCACCAATGCAGATCACCAACTCTCTTCTGAGAAAATTGCCAGCTTCTGTGAGAATTTGAGTGATTTGTTCAGCAAATCAATCAGTAAACATTCATTAAGTGCCTGCTATATGCCAGACACTTGCTAAGGACTGAGGATACAAAGAAAAGAAAAGCAAAAGACACCTCCTGTTCTGCTTGGGGAGACAACATGCAAACTATGCACGAACAAGCCCTATACCTTACTGAGAGACACAGCAGACACTGGGATTAATCCACAAACAGAAGACAGCAACATTCAGGGCTTCTTGTAGAAGGTAAGATTTTAGCCAGGACTTGTTCCTGGTCCCACAGCCTGTATGTGTCCGAGGCAGGATTTTAACCAGATATGACTTGAACAAGCCACCTGTGGATTATATTTCCAAAGCCCACGTGCCTCATATTCATCCCTACTCAATGCAGTATATGTCCCAAATACCAGTAATCTACTTCAACTTATATGTGTGGTAGTGGTTATTGTTTTGAATGAATGTGTTCAGTCACTTTTCAGTTGTGTCTGACTCTTTGTGATCCAATTTGAGGTTTTCTTGGCAGAAACACTGCAATGATTAGTCATTTCCTTCTCCAGTTCATTTTACAGATGAGAAAACTGAGGCAAACAGGATTAAGTGACTTACCCAGAGTCACACAGCTCATAAGTGTATGAGGCCAGTTTTGAACTCAGGAAGATGAGTCTTCCTGATTCCACATTTTGAATAAGAAGAATTTTTAAAAATATACATAAAGTCGATTTAATTTAAAGACCTCCTCACTTTTTAAATCTATTCAACTGTAAAGTTCCATGAAGATAGGAAGAGTCTTACTTTTCTTTGTAGCTCCCAGACCTCCTAGCATAGGACTTTGTGCTATAAGGTTTACATGGTGCTTTGCCTACCTTATCTCATTTGATCCCTATTTAACAGTGGTCATCCTATGGAGTGAGGAGAGGGTCTTGGTCACTTCCACAGAATACATGTGTCCTCCAAGCGACCAGAGCACATATTTATTATTCCAATGGCAAGTGTCCCAGCCAGAATGAATTACCAGAAATGAACACCAATAACAACTGTGTGAGATAAATGTTACAGGCATCATTATCCCCGTTTTTGTCATTTAGTCATGTCTGACTCTTCATGGCCCCATTTGAGGTTTTCTTGGTAAAGATCCTGGAGTGGTTTGCCATTTCCTTCTCGAGCTCATTTACAAACGAGGAAACTGAGGCAAATAGTGTTAAGTGACTTACCCAAGGTTACACGGGTGGTAAGTATTTGAGGCTAGATTTGAACTCATGAAGATGAGTCTTCCTGACTTTGGGCCCAACACTCTTATCTACTGCACCATCTAGCTGCCCCTATTTCCTTTTGAACAAAGGAACAAATACAGGCTGAGAGATTGCTCAGCTAGTAAGTATATGAAGTAGCATTAAAACCCAACTCTGCTCTAAACCCAGAACTCTGTCCACTAGGGCAGAGCTGCCTCTTACACCAAAGCACCATACACAAAACCCTTCATGAGGAAGCTAAGAGAGGAGCATGAATAAATTTTCAGATAAGCAAGTACAGGGTAAATGTTCACAGAATCATAGATCTGTAGCTCACAGGAATCATGCAGGCCATCCAGAACAATCCCCTCTTTTATAGGTGAGGAAACTGAAGGCCAGGGAGATTAATTGGCCTTAAGTAGTAAGGCTTATGGTCACTTAAGTAATAGCATTGGAAGTGAATTTTTAACCCAAATCCTCTGTCCCTAGAGCCAATGAGCTGTCCACTTTACTACAAAGCAAGTCCAAAAAACCCCCACTAAGAGTAAAACCCCTATGTCTGGACTACAGTTGCAACCGTTCATTCAAGGAACCACTTTGTCTCTCCCTTCTTTTCTTGGCAACCTAGGTTCTCTCTACAAACAGAACAGCTTTCAAACCATCTCCAGGACAAAACAATTTCCTAGCCCAATGCACTGAAGTACAGCTAGATGTTTGGGTCTGGGGTGGAGAGAAAGCTTTCAGTGTATATGAGATTTCAGAAGGGAACACAGGCTGAATCAATAGAAAAATAAATAAGTGTTGCAGGAAGCCTGATGACAGAAAACAGTTTGTCAGGCAGCAGCGGTTTTTACCAGGAAGCAGATAAGATTTAAAACTAGTCAAAAAGATAAAATGAGCTTCTGGATGGCTGTTTCCCTTGTTGTGCTGAGGCAAGCCCAGAGCCAAAACCAGCAAAAGAAATCAAGAGTGGGAGCAATGCCATAGAAATATGAAGACCCCAGAGACAGAAATAAAATGAGAACAGAATCTCAACTTGATTATTTAGAGGCACAATGATTTGTTTTAATTGTTTAGTTCAATGATCCCCTTCTCCTTTTAGAATAGATCCAGCAACCTCCATGTAACAGGCAGGCACCAACATCTATTAAGTGCTTACTATGTGTCAGGTATTGTGCTAAATGCTGGAACTACACATATGAGCAAAAGGAAATGCAGTCCCTAACCTCACAGAGCTTACCTTCTTTTTTATTTTCTTTTTGAAGAGGGGAGGGCAGGGCATTTGGGGTTAAGTGACTTGCCCAAGGTCATATGGCTAGTACATGTTAGGTGTCTGAGGCTGGATTTGAACTCAGGTACTCCTGACTCTAGGGCCAGTGCTCTATTCACTGCACCACCTAGCCGCCCCCAGAGCTTACTTTCTAATAGAGAAATAAAATAGAGCTGGTGGGGTGAAGGGGAGAGGGAGAGGGTAGGTACCAGCATACAGGTAGGTAGCAAAATCCAGCTGGTCAGAAGCACAGCTGGAGGGAAATGAAGCTTGGTCAGACTGAAGTCTCATAATGGAGTTCCCCAACCCAACAAACTCCACAGTGGGAGGAAGGGGCCAGCACAGTGGTGGGATGACCCATGGTGAGGGAGCCCTAGGAGCTGAAGGGAGTTCCTGGGTAAAAAAGTTAACTGTGTCACGGTGGCAAAATCCAGAGTGTCTGGAGTACAGTTAGCTAGGGAATGAACCAGCAATTCATTCTCTGCCCCCCCCCAAAAAATATATATATATATAAGCTGACCAACATTGATTAAGCATCTAGTATGTGGCAGCCACTGAGCTAGGCACTGAAGAAACACAGAAACAAAAACAAAAACAAAGAATAAAACAATCCCAACTCTCAAGGAAGGAATTCTGGTGAACACATAGCCCAATTCTTTTAGACAAACATTTTATTTGCTTATTTATATACACTTATCTGACCCTCCTACTTCTTCTCTGTCCCAATTATACAATTAAAAATAAAAAATCAAAACCTTCCAAACAAATTTGCATAGTCCAGCAAAACAAATCCGCACACTGGCTACATCGAAAAGTGTATGCTTCATTCTATACCCTGATTCTAGTACCTCCTTGGCAGGAAGCAGGTAGCATGCTTCATCTTCAGTTCTCTGGCATTGTAGTTTATCATTGCATTGATCAGAATTCCAAAACCTTTTAAAATTATTTTCCTTCATAATATCACTATCATTCTATAAATTGTTCTCCTAATTCTGTTCTCTTAACTCTGCATTAATTCATAAAAGTCTTCCCAGTTTTTTCTGACACCATCCTCTTCACTGTTTCTTATGGTACAACAATCACATTCATATTTGTTCAGCTGTTCCCCAAGAGGTGGGCACCCCCTTAATTTCTACTTTTCAGCTACTATGGAAATTATGTAGCCTTTTTTGTGTCTGATCTGGAATCCTCTATATGATAGCCCTCATGAATAGCCATCCTTTCTCCATTTTAAGACCTTCAGTGATAGGCAGCATCAATCAATAAACATTAATTAAACACCAATCATGTGCCAAGTTTTGTGCTAAGCACTGGGGATACAAAAGAGGCAGAAGACAGTCCTGCCTTCAAGGAGCTTACAGTCTAATGGAGGAGACAACATGCACACAAATATATATAAAACAAGGTAAATACAGGACAAGAAATAACAGAAGGAAGGTACTAGAATAAAGAGGGTTTGAGAAAGTCTTCCTGTAAAAGATGGGATTTTGATGGTGTAGGAGGAGGGATATTACAGGAGCCTCCAACTATGCCGATGGGAAGGTGGGAGAACACACAGGAGCTTTCCTAACAGGTTCACTCTTGATCTGGGCAGCCAGAAGAACAGCATCAGAGACATAAGAAGGAGTTTACTTTATTCTTCTCAATGGGTTCGCTTATGATGGGGGTTCCAACACCTACAGCATCCCTTAAGACTTAATGGGGGCTAGTGAAGCCATTCACATGTGTACATTCCCCTTGTGCGTCCCTATTCCCCACTTACTGAGCAGTGCCCACTTGGTTTATAGAGGAGCGCACAGAGAAGGCAATTTGCCAGCAATAGCTTCACAAGTTTACATCAACTTTAGCAATATTAGGGTGACTTACCACAGCAAGCACATACACAGTGGGTGTTCACCAGCTTAACTCAAATGTTTACATTATCTTAATATTAAAAGATGATAAACAAGTGTGGTGAGATTGTTTATAAGTCCTAAGCCCAGGAACTAGTAGATTGTTATGGTCATGGATCCTGGGAACTATTATCTAAAAAACAGCAACAAAATCCACCTCATGTACAGATAGAAAGTAGGGAAGTCAATAGTTGAGGATTATTCCAGGTTGAAGCAGCCCAACCCCCTCGTGGACACCGTGCTTCCTTTCAGAAGTATGCAAAGGTATCTTTAGTAAACCTACTCAGGTCCACCTTAATTCTTGTAAGATTGCCCATGTGATCCATCTTTCCATTAGCCTGGTCACTTAAGAGGACCCTCAGCAGCAGCATTAATGAGCTGTTCAAGCAGCATTCCACCTCTAATGAAATTTGCTTGTGAAAACTGTTAGATCAGCTATCTTTTTCTGATTGACTGGAATTTTCAGAATTGCCTCAAATAGCTTGAAACCTTTCCTGGGGTGATAGCTATGGACCATGCCAGTGGGGCACTATGAAAAGGTTGTAGAAAAATATTCAAGCACTTTAAGTAGTTTGGGGAATGCTAAGATAAAACAGCTGGAACTGAATTAAATTCAGAGTGCTTACAGAGAATTCTCCCTCTCTAATTCCCAGTCTTTAACCGAAAACACTGAGATGCCCTAACAAAAAGTGTTTAGCATCATTAAATTAAATGTTTGGACTAGATGATGGCCAAGACATTTTCCATATCTAAAATCCTATAATTCTGTGTGTTTATAAATGTACACAAGTATGTCTTATAGACTTAATTAAGTCATGAGCGACACACACACACACACACACACACACACACACACACACACACACCTTTGTCTAGTAGTGTTGTGGTACCATGCTGATGAGCAGGATCGCCAGTCACTAAGCTCCTTTTTGTAGACTTGGCTACTCCTCCCCAGTCACTCCCTTTGCTCCTCCCATCTGGGAGAATGACATAAACTCCTCAACAAAACCCAGAGAAAAATACCATATAGAGACCCCTTCTCAGTATTTGTCCAACTGTTTAAAGCCCACCTCCACTTCACCCCTTCCAATGACTGCTGACTCATTCATTGCCTATGGGTCTCAATTTATATATATCCTCTTTCTACCCTGGGAAGTTATATAAATGAATTAATAATTTTCTTTTATTTCAGCATATGTACTCTTCTCTGCCTCTACATCTCTTCGTCCTCTCTTGATATCCTCTGCTCAGACATGGCAGCTGGCCATCAACCCTCACCTCCTAGCATGCTTCATAGGGGTTACAACAGGAACTAAGGTCAAGAAATGGGGCAACTATATGTGCAATAGTTTTCAGGGGCATTTCTATGGCTCCAAGCAGGTAATCCTTGGCATGTTTTTATTAAGCATGGCAGGTGAGAGAAGAACTTAACACAGAGATGTAGTAGAGGACCCAAGGCTCTCAAGAGAGAGCCTAGGACTCTATGGGTTAGGGGGAGGAAATAAGCATTTATTAAGTAACTACTATGTATCAGGCACTGTGCTAAGCATTTTACAAATATTCCTCTTAACAACCCTGTGAGGTAGGCACTATTATTATCCCCATTATACAGTTGTGGAAACGGAGGCTGACAGAGATTAAGTGAATTTCCCAAGTCACACAGCTAGTGGGATGAATTTGAACTCCGGTCTACCTGACTCTAAGTCCATCATTCTATCCCCTGCACCTGCACATGCCTGCCTCTGTTGGAGGGTGTCCAAATAAGAAAATAGGGGAACTGACGGTAAACTTTACCTTCTTGATAATTTGTACTAGAATCAGGCATAGGAGTCAAAAGTGCATGCTAGTTGGGATAAAGGAAGAAATATATTCTGAACTAGTTGACCACATGGGAAGAAATGCAGCCTCAAAGTGTAATTTCCTGATTCTCCAGCCATAGAGGGCAATTCAATTAAACTTAACACATCTCTTAAGCATCTACTGTGTAATGGTGTAGGAGCTATGTTAAATTTAGATAAAGCCCCTGTACTCATGGACCTTATTGTCTAGTAGAGGGATATAACAATACATAGACAATTATAATGCAAAATGGAACAAGAAAAGTATATTATAGGGGCAGCTAGGTGGCTCAGTGAATAAAGCACGGACCCTGGAGTCAGGAGGACCTGAGTTCAAATTCGCCGTCAGACACTTAACATGTACTAGCTGTGGGACCTTGGGCAAGTCACTTAACCCCAATTGCCCTGCCCTCCCCCTCCAAAAAGCAAAAAAAAAATTTTTTTAAATAAATACATTATAGAGGTATACTACAGAATGCTATGTGTAAGCCCTAAGGGAGAGATAGTCAGGAGAATCAGGAAAGTAAGTCTCCTGTACTTATAGAATCCAGAAAGAGGATAAAGGGAGATTTTCTCATCCCCAATAAAGTGAATAATCTGCCATAATAATATTTAACACAATATATATATATATATAAATGGAAACCAAAAGAAGGAATAAATATTAATGAGCTTTAAGGAAACTTTAAAAGCAAAACAAGTGAAAACCTATTTTATTTCCACAATGTAGTTCAGAGCAATTAACATTCTTAATTAACTGCCATCATTTGGATTTTTATTACTAAAAATATTTTTGAGGCAAATCATATGTTTCTCAAAATTTGAAGGGAAAAAAAGTAAAAATACAACCACCTCAATTCAACCCTCCATTAGGAAGGGTTTCTACTCCCTCCTATCTCAAGGTATTTGCTACATTCCAGAAAGGCACTATTAGATAATGAAGAGAGGGATGACGTTGGAGTAGAGAAACCCAGACTTCAAGTACTTCCTCCTATTCAGTGACACCCCACCCCCAATACTAAAAATCCTAAAAGAGCTGCCTATTCAAATCAAGGGGGGAAGTTTCTGCACCAGGATTGTTGTTGTTTGTCCTTCATTCTCCAAGAGGACCACGACATCAGGGAGGTGATACCAGACATGCAAGTAAATTGGATTTAAATGAGGAAGGGTTGTGCAAAGTCACCAGCCTCATTTTCTCCCCCAGAGCCATCTGGGTCCAGTGCCAAGACAGAGATCAGAACAACTTGAGATGGTCCCTGGTTCGGCTCTTTACACCAAGGCCCACAGACTCAAACAAACAAAAAAAAGAAGCTCAGTTTGACCCAGTTATGTGAGGTCCAAGGTCCCTTCCAGTTCTAAAACCCTTTCCAACTTTATTCCAAATTACTTATTTCACGCACTTGATACTCCATCAAACTGGACTTCTCCAAGCTCATAGAGGTAGTAAGTGTGAGCTCTGATTGGGAGTAGAAGTCATATCTGACCCTTCTTTAAGAAGTTCCTGATAGAGAGAGGACCCAAATCCCTGTGGCAGTCACAGAATCCAAAGCCTTCCTTAGGGAGGGTTAGTGATAATCATAGGCTGCTGCAGAACATGGGCAGAGCCCCCATCCCTATCCCATTGGAACTGAGCCATAATCACTCCTGAGTTCAGAGATGATGGGGTGAAGCAAAAGAATATAAATTACCTCACTCCACTTCTCTTGGGCTTAGATAGCCAAACTTTTTCAGACTCAATACTTCCTAGATATAATCACTGCAAAAGTAGCAATCTATTTTTATTCCTATTTTAAAGCAGAAATCTGTTCCACTCATGGTCATTTGATGATATATTAACCATATCAGGGATGGAACTTGGGTCTCCTCATTCCCATTGCTTTCACCTAAAAGACTTCTAGACTACACCAAGCAAACAACCCAGTTTTCTAATCAAGAGCCTAATGGCTCTCATCTATTAAATCTCTTGATTAATTAATATATAGGCATTTAATGAGACCCTACTATATGCCAGGCACCAGGATATAAAAAAACAAAATAGTTTCTGTTACATTCTCAAAGAACTTACATTCTATCAGGAGAAGCATGTATACATGTGGGAATTTGCAAAGTAAGTATGTTATTTTGGTGGGAAGACATTAGCTAGTGGAGTAAGAAGGAACTCAGGAAAAGTCTTATGTAGGAGGTGCCACTTGATATGAATTTTGTAAAAACTAGAGATTCTGAGACTTAGAAGGTAAGAGAGAGTGCATTTAAAGCACAGGAGACAAGCTATGCAAAGACATCGAGACAAGGGAATACCATGTGTGAAGAAGAACAAAGTCAGCTTTGCTGAACCTAGACAGACACAAAAAGGAGTAATATATAATGAACCTGAAAAGCTATGTTGAAGTCATTCTCTGAAGTGCTTGAAATGTCAAACAAATGAGTTTTCATATTGTCCTAAAGATAATAAGGGACCACTAAAACTTCTGGAGCAGAGGAACAGCATGGTCAGACTTGTGCTTTGGGAATATTGCTTTAGGAACTATTCATGCATGGATTGGGGAGAGACCATATTTGAGTCAAGGAAACTAATTAAGAAGCTATGGAAATAGTCTATGTTAGATTGAGATTATCTGTAGAAATGATAATCAAACCCATGAGAATTGATGAAGTCACTAAGAGAGAAGATACAAAGAGCAAAGGGTCCAGCACAGAGCTGTAGAGTACAGCCACTATTCCCAGTTTATCATGGTCACCACCATCACCACTACCACCACCAACACCATCATCATCATTATGAATAATTATTTTAGCAAAGGAGAATGGGAAGGGAGTGATCAGACAAATAGGAAGAAAAGCATAAGAGCAATGTCAAAAAAACCTAGAAAGGAGAGAGGAAGGTTGACAATCTAAATGCTGAAGAGAAGTTGAGAAACATGAATATGGAGAAAAGGCCATCAGATTTAGCTACTAAGAGGTCAATTCAGAAAGAGCAGTTGAATGGTGTGATTGGAAGCCAGACTGCAAAAGGTTGAATGAATGGGGGAGAAGCAGAGCACTAGTATTAACTATTTTTTTCCAGGACTTTAACTATAAAGAGAAGAGAGATGATAGAATGAGGAAATAATGGGGTCAAATAAGGATATTTTTAAAACAAGAGAAGTCAGAGAGTGAGGCAAAACCTGGTTTTGAGCATCAGGAAAGGAGCCAGTAGAAGAGGAGAGGTTAAAGATGGCATGGTGGGGGGGGCCTCAGGGGGATATGGCATAGGCAATCTAAAAGAGGAAACAGAAAGTGATGCAGTGAAAGACATGTAGAGGGTTTGGTCTTGGAGAGGAAAAGGGTCACTTCTTCATTAGAGACTGGAGTAAAGGAGAAGAGTCTGGGGACGATGTCAAGAATATAAAATGAAGAAAGAAGAGGTAGCTCATAAAAACAGCCACTATTTCCCCAATAAATTATGAGGTGCGGTCCTTAACTGAGGGGGATTATGTGGAAAAACACATGGGAGACTTGAGAAGAAAAAAGATTTTGATGGCACTTAAACTTTAATAACATTGTCTATGCTGGGTCTTAAAAACCTTTTCTACCCTATATCTTAAAAAATTTTCCCTCACTCAGCAGCTCTGCTGAAATATAAATAACATGTTGGCAGGGGAGGATATTGGGGTCCAGACCTAGGATTTCATTAATAAGAAAATCACATTTGACAACTCAATTGTCCCCAGTTGTTTCTATCTGCCAAATCCCAAGGAAAACTATGAGCAAAAGAAAAATCTGACATTTACATATATATATGTATACACATATATACATATGTCCAAAGTAATTATTATTGGACATATTTTGACAGTGCAAGCAGCTGGATTTGTTTTTCCTTGTAGATTGACAGAACTTGAACCTCCCCTACAAGGAAACCAAATCTTTAGCTATTACAGCAATTAATCAAAACAGGCAGGGAACCCTCGCTCTACAATGCTATCCTTTCTTGATTAATTTAAAAGCATTCACAGAGAGCTAGGAATATGCCTAATGAAAGTGATTTGGAAACTCTCTGTACTAATCCATTCAACTTTTATGCTTCTTCCTCTATTCCTACCTTAGTATGTAACCCTCAACATTTCATGCTACATTGCAACTGAAGAGCTGATCTCTGGAAAGCCAGACTTCAGGAAAAGGGGTTATAGCCTTAGGGACAGTATTGCAAGCACTTTCACAGTAGCCTAGGAAGGGTAATGGTCCCTATTGACATCACAGAAACTGCATATCAACACTATTCTTGGTCACAATGCATACAAACAAAAGTCATGATGGATGTTTGGTTTTTGTCTCTATATTCTGCCTGGCATATTGTAGGCACTTAAAAAAAATCTTTTTGATTGAATAGTATTTTAAAAATTCATTCAGCAAATATTTATTGAGTACCTACTATGTATAAAGGGCAGCTTTGTAGCGCTGGGCATAGAATCAGGAAAATTCATCTTCCTGCATTCAAATCTGGCCTCAGACACTTATTAGCTGTGTGACCCTGGGCAAGACACCTAACCCTATGTACCTCACTTCCTCATCTATAAAATGAGCTAGAGAAGGAAATGGCAAACCACTCCAGCATCTTTACCAAGAAAACTCCCAATCGGGATCAGAAGAATCAGACACAACTGAACAACATTAATACCTATGTGCAAGGCACTATCATAGGACCACAGATGTAAATGAAATCTTAGAGGTTCCTTAGTCCAGTCCCTCATTTTACAAATGAGGACACTGAGACCTAACAAGGCTAAGTGACAGGATCATAGGACTAGATCTAGTAGGAACCTCAAGGGATATCTAGTCCAACTCTCATGCTTTACAGATGAGACCCAGAAAGATAAAGTCACATAGGTCACATAGGTAGTAAGTGGTCTGGAGGAGGAGGGAGTTTATCAGAAAAACCCCTGATCAATTTATTTTCCCCTCAACCCAATTTATGAAATTAAAGAAAGTAAGGGGCAGATAACAAAGAAAAAAAAAAGATAGGTGGGTCTTAAAGGAAGTGCAAAGAAATGTCTACCCTCTGTTCCCCCTTAGATGTATGAAGAAAGTCTTCAGATAAGATTAATGAATTGGAGAACCGCTATCCATTGGCTGGCCCAAAGATCAGCCATGCCTCTGGGGCCCTTTAGAAAGCCATATGTGCTCCCTTTGGGGCAGTCAAAGCATGGGTTGACTCTGCAGAATGTTAGCTCTGGTAGTTAAGAGAAACATTTCTGGGTATTAAGAGTTAACTATGGAGGGGAACAGGTCCAGGGAGCTTGGCTGAGTGTACCATAGCTAGCAAGTTCTTGTATTTCCTTTAAGACCTTCTTACCTTTTTGTCTCTGTTCCCTGCCCCTTAATCTTTAATTTCATCAACTGAGTTAGGGAAAAATCAATTGACCAGATCAATTTCCTCCTCACTAAATGAATACTGCACTGGCTGTATAAGGATACCACAAGAAGGGACAGGATATGCAATGCTTCAGGTAACAGTTTATTCGGCCATATATATGTTTCTTACGTGTGCAACTTTCTACTAAGAATGCCTAGCCTTCCCACCAATGCATAATTGTGGGAGATTTGCCCCCAGGTTTATAGAAGAAATGTTTTATTACTATAATTATTCAGCATGCCTTTGCTTTGAGATAATCATATTTCCTGGCTGACAGTTAAAGATAAGCCTACTGGTGGGGGGGGGGGGGGGTTCATAGTCTCTGGTTAGGAAATGCAGATCCCCAGAGAGGCTTAAACCTAACGAAAGGGAATGATTCCTAAAAGTAGGAGCTAGGCTGCTGGGGTATCTCCCAAGACTAAGATGCTACAAGTACAACTATAGTAATCTAGCCCCATCAGTGATGCCAGTGGAACATTTAGGCACAATACAATCAAACTCAGTAAACCTCAGCATCCAGTATGATATGTGATATGGCAAAAATGGCATCCAAGAATACTAAATTTGAAAGAGAAGTTATACCTGACCTGTCCTGGAAAGGACATAACTTTGAAGGCATTCATAACCTTTGCTATATACATATGTGTATACATATATATATGAAGAAGAAAAAAATGTTCAGATGAAATGGGGAGGAAAAAAGCATGAAATAATGTGGAAAAGACAGCCAAGGAAACATTAGCAACCATTTATTAATACTTGCTTTCTATAAAATTTTTAAGAGAATGGTCTACGCTATAATTTTCCCAAAAGACATAGGCAAGAACTCCTCAAAGAGGTACAAAGCAATAGCCAAAATCTTTGAATGTTTATGAATAAAATTCTACCATTAATACATTCACTTTTTTATTGAAAATAGAGCTCTAATCAAAGTCCACAAAATTGAAACTAACTTGGTGAATTCCTTCCACCTAACAATAAATGACATGAAGATTTAATCCAGTATGAACAAAAGAAGCAAAATTCTAATTGACACACATTGATTACAATTGTAGGCCACTGTCACTCACGACACAGGTAAGTTGTCCTATCACACTGTTTTGCTGTGTTTGAATACAAAGTGTAAAAACTCAAAATTAAACAATATTTTGTGGAAGTTCGTTGTTTTTCAGTCACATTTGGTTCTTCATGACCCCATTTTGGAGTTTTCTTGGCAAAGATACTAGAGTGGTTTGCCATGTCCTTCTCTAGCTCATTTTAACAGAAGGAAACTGAGGCAAACAGATTTAGGTGACCTGTCCAGGGTCACACAGGTCTGAAGCTAGATTTGAAATCAGGAAGATGAGTCTTCCTGATTCCAAGTTCAGTCCTCTCTCCACTGCCACAGCCATTGCCCCTTAAAAATACCCTATCTATATGTTTCTCAACAGCATTTCCTTTGGTAAATAAAATATAATCTGACTTCCAAAAAAAAGACTACAAGTTGCTTTTAAAAATTGAAAAAACTGAAGAACAGTTATAAATAATTATATGAAATTTTCAAAATTTAAATTTAATTCTTAGATTTTTATTGTCTCTAATTTGTTTCTATGAAATAGTATCCCTTAGTGATTGATAAATATTTAACTGGTTTGAAGAGAAAGTCCCTCAGAGTAGCTTAAATTGAGGCAACTAGGTGGTGTAATAGAGTGATGGGCCTGAAATCAAGAAGACCTGGTTGAAATCTGACCTCAGACACTCACTAGCTGTGTGACCCTGGACAAGTCACTTGATCTCAGTTTCTTCAGCTGCAAAATAGGGATGAGAATAATAGCATCTACCTTCTAGAGTTATTGTGAGGCTCAAACTGGATATTTGCAAAGTGCTTAGTCCAATGTCTGGCACATAGCAGGCTCTATATAAATGCTTACTATCATCATCATCATCATCATCATCATTACTAAAAAAGAAATAGTTAAGTTTAGTAGCAGGAAAAAAATAGCAAAAAATAAAAAGTGCAGATCCAGGGAACACAATCTGTTCAGTTAAGTATTAGAATTCGTAAGTTCTACTATTGGTGCAGAGGAAGGACCTCTATATTTGCTTTATATGAATGCCTTAACTGCATGGCATGAAACCTAGTCAATTGCAACATCTTGAAAGTATACATGCAGAATACATGGTTAAGACAAGATAACTTTTAATAAGCAAAAAAATTTGTTTCATAAAAATGTTTAAAAGCAAATTTTGTGGTTCAGTTGTTTCAGTCACATCTGACTCTTCGTGGCCCAATTTGGGGTTTTCTTGGCAAGGATACTGGTTTGCCATTTCCTTTTCCAGTGGATTAAAGCAAACAGGGTTAAGTATTTTGCCCAGGGTCACACAGATGGCTAAGTGTCTGAGTTCAGATTTGAACTCAGGTCTTCCTGACACCAAATCCTACACTCTACCACCTGAGCCACCTAGCTGCCTCCTTGGTTGTTGTACATATTTGTTATATATGGATCTACTTGTTTGGGTATTACTGTTGTGTCCAATTCTTCCTGACTCCATTAAGGTTTTCTTAGCAAAGATACTGGAGTGGTTTGCCATTTCCTTCTCCAGCTCATTTTACAGATGTGGAAACTGAGGTAAACAGAGTTAAGTGACTTGTTTAGAGTCACACTTCTAGTAAGGGTCTGAGGCCAGATTTGAACTCAGATCTTTCCCAGTTCAGGTCAGTACTCTATCCCCTGGCCCCAAACTTTTTCTTAGGTAAGCTGTTCTTAACCTGGGATAAGTGAACTTTTAAAAAATATTTTGATAAATGTGTTGTTGTTGTCATTCGGTTGTTTCAGTCATCTCTGACTCTTTGTGACCCCACTGAATACAAGTTCTTTGAGGGCAAGATCTGCTTCACTTTTCTCTTAAATGCTTGTTGAATGATTTGTTTAATGAAGAACAGGTTCTACCAGCCCAGAAACTCAGGTCTTCCTGACTCCAAGTCAAACACTATGCACTTTGCCACCTCTCTGAATACAAGGCATATTGCTTCTGAAGCAGAATCTCAGTGGTAATGGACCACTTCATGAAGCATGCACAGGCCTATCCATTTGGAAATCTGAGACCTAACTTGGTAGCAAAGGAGTTACATGTGAAGTATTGGGGCCTCTCAGTTGGAATGACCTCCCTGCTCCTCTCCATAGAAATTATCTCTCAGGGGGCGGCTAGGTGGTGAAGTGAGTAAGAGTGCCAGCCTCGGAGTTGGGATGACCCAGGATCTGATCCGGCCTCAGAAAATGAGCACCCACACATAAATAATGACTGGCCATGTAACCTTGAGCAAGTTACTTAACCCCAATTGCTTTAAAAAAAAAAAGAAAGAAAGAAAAAGAAATTATCTCTCCTACAAGGCTCATTTTTAACTTTCTCTGGGAAGTCTATCCCTGTCAGCTCTCAGGAATTCCTCTTCTCTTTGAACTCTTACATCTCCTATTGTTTCTCCCACTCATTTGGCATTCCATGAGATGCCAGCTTATATTGTTACTTAACGTCTCAGACCTATATGTGTTATGACCTAGATGAGGATGTAAATTCTTAAAGGCCAGGAAACTTGTCATACATTTTTGTATCACCCCTAGAACCTAATGCAGTATTGCATTTGTAAATGGGGCTCAGTCTATATCTTGCAAATGAAGGGACAAATGAACAAATGGGATACGTCTTCTGGAATGGAAGTCCTGGAAGTGAAAAGATTGATACCACAATTTTGGGTAAATAGAAGATTACAATTTTAATTAATTTTTGAAAAGAGAAGAAGAAATTACTTAGAAAACCTATTTTTAAAAGGATGCTTTAGATTTAATTGTATTTCAGTGTACCATTGCTGTGCTTGTTTTTAATTATCCCCATTGCTTTTATTTTGCTGATTCAGAACCTGGTAATAAGGTAAAGTTTCTTAACAACTCTGCTATTGTTCCTCCAAGTAAGTATAAAAATCTCAGATGCTTGTAGAAGTAAGAAAACATCTGGGTGAAAAGAGATAGCTAAGTCAGTGAGTGATTTTGAGAACTTAAATTAATTATACAAACAAAATATTACAGATAATAATTGTTACCAAGGATGGCAGGTTTCTTCCTTTTATTCCCATATGTTATTAAATAAAAGGTGGGGTTTTGTATTGTCTCAGACAAGAGCCTGAGGGCCAGAGTTCATCATAAGCTTGCACCTGTTGATAGCTGTATTAAGACAAGTTGTCCCCTAAGAACCTCCAATCTGCAACAGCATCTTTGGACCAGGGCAGCCCCACAATGAAACTCTCCTTTGGCAGGATCACATACAACCCTCCCCCAAACAATGGTGATATCCCCTGCCTAGGAATGGGAACCTACGGATCATATTATGAGGAATGAAGGAAGCATATCTTCATTGCTTCAGTTGCCTTGGTCCTGCCAAACATTCCACCTGCAAGGAAAATCCAAGAGAAGATGAATAACCACAGAAAGGTAGGAAGCTGAATTTATGGAAGGGATGGCTACCAATGATTAGATAGTTTCTCTGGGATTCTCTTCCCCACCCCCCACCCCCTCCATTCAAGTAGCTTGGTGAAAACTTCATCAAAGGGAAGAAAAAGGTAAAACTATGTAACCCATAAAATAAAAGAAAATACAAAATGGGCCTAGTCAAGTATGGTTCCCTTCTATTTCTGTAGGGCTGGTGTCAGAGAAGCAGAAAGGATGGCAGGGGCATCTAGGAATTAGACAATCTATAAACATTAATTTAACTTTTGGTTCACTAAATGTGAGCTTTTCTAGTGATCAACAAGCAGACATATAACAAGAGTGATGGAATCATATTAGTCTTGGCAATCTCTATATGGATGAAACCAAAGGACAATAGGAAACTGCCCCTAAATGGAAGGATGGTTCACAGGTTCTCTTTGTAGTGACAAATGGAATTGTCACACTTAGTTTTAAATGTATCCAAAGTCAAGAGATACCATTTCATGGGACTTCATAATATCATATGTTGTTATCATTGGCTGTCCTTCATTCTTTTTTTTTCTTTTTTTTTTTTTGGAGGGCAATTGGGGTTAAGTGACTTGCCCAAGGTCACATGGCTAGTTTTTGTGTTAAGTGTCTGAGGCCGGATTTGAACTCAGGTCCTCCTGACTCCAGGGCTGGTGCTCTCTTCACTGTATCACCTAGCTGCCTCTAATTGTCCTTCATTCTTGAAGAAGGCCATGACATCAGGGAGGTGATGCCATGACACACAAGTGTGTGTTTAGTATTTACAAAGAGACCACCTTGAAAAGAATAGTCCTTTTTATACCAACATCCATTACAGGGGACAAGGTGGTAGAGAGATTCTTTTAAAAACTTGATAAGATCCTCTAAATTGTATAAAGATACTTTAATATTTGTTAAGTTCAGTGTACAGATGTGCATAGGGGAGGAAAGTGAAAACTACCTTGAAAAACATGGTTCAGAGTCAGAAACAGCAAACGTAAACAAACCTCAGTTTCTTTATCTGTAGAATGGAAATACCTCAGAGGGTTATTGTAAGAGATACATGTAAAGTGCTCTGAAAACCCCAAAGTACTAAATAAATGTTAGCAATTATTATTAAACCAAGTCTCATGCCTATATATCATGAATACTTTCTTCAAAAACATCTGGGAGATATTAGATATTATGAGCTACAAACAACATTGCAAAGTAAAATCAATTTTAATCAATGGGAAATTATGGTTACAGTTCTGCTTTGGACATGTTAAGTTTGAGATGTCTATAGACATCCAGTTTGAAACAGCCAATCGGCAGTTGATGCTGTGGGACTGGAGCTCAGAAGAGAGATTAAGGCTGGATTTATAGATCTGGGAATTACCCTCACAGAAATGGTCATTGAACATGAGAGATGATGAGATCATCAAGTGAGAGAGTGTAAAGAGAAAAGGGAAGAGGGGCCCAAGACCAAACTTTGAGAGACATCAACAGTTAGTGAGTATGTCATGAATGAAGAAAGGAGACTAAAGAGTGATCAGATAGGAAACCCAGAGAGGAGAGAATATCCAGAAAGAAAACAGAATCAACTGTGTCAAATGCTGATTTGGCACTTAGGAGATCAATGGTAATTTTGGAGAGAGCTGTTTAGTTGAATGATGAGGTCATAAGCCAGAGTAAAGAGGGTTGAGAAGAGAGAGGAAAGGAAGTAAAGATGGCTTTTAAAAAAAAAAATTAGAGTACACAAGTGGAGAGAAGAAGGAGTTTCCAAAGTCAGATATCCTTTACCATGTGTTCTTCTGGCATTGCAATATATATGACTGCAAGTCATGGAATAAATTTCCAAAGAATTAAAGTGAAACCCAAAGGGCAAGGGAGCAGGCCATAACATATTCCCAATGAATAGTTATGCAGGAAAAAACACATAAAGGATCTCATCAGAGGAACATATGACTGGGAAAGGATATGCCCTGATCATAGAGCTAAGGATATCCTATGGACAGTCATTTGTGCTCCATTGTTATGAATGTGACCTCTAGAGACTTAGAAGACCTTTAGACCTTTAGATTCACATCTAGGTGAATCCTCTGAGGAAGGCTTCAAGAAGGACAATAGACAAGAATCTCACAGGTTGAGAATGTGGATGGGTTGCAATCTGTACTGTTGGATAAGATCATAAATCCACTGAAGTAAGAAATTAGGCATTTATCTTCTGACAAAGATTGATAGTTACCTTTCAAAACAAGTTTCCAAGTACTACCTTGGGAATATTAATGTGGATTTAGTATAGACACTCTCGTGGCAGAGTGGCAAAGAGCACCAAAGGAAACTAGGCACATCTAAGTACCAGATATCAGCGATGGTGTACAAACCACCCTCAAAAAAGTGCCAAACTGCCTGGAGCTGGCAGGCCCATGACATGGGCCATTCTGTTCAATAATTAAAATAATAACTGGCATTTATTAGTTCTTTAGGATATGCAAATCCTTATATATGTGGTAAGGATTATTTGATCCCTACAACAACCCTGTGAAGATATTAAGTGATTTGTTCACACAGCTAAGCAATGATCTGAGGCAAAACTTGAACTCAGGACTTCTAAGTCCAGTAGGCTTCCCATTGTAACACCTATCTGCAAAATGAATAAAATAGCCCCAAATAATATTTAATTAATAATATATTATACATAACAAGAAATAGTAATGTTAGTGATAAAATTTATATAGCTCATACTATGTTCCAGGCAATGTGGTAAGCACTTTGCCAATATTTGAACATTTGATCCTCACAACAACCCTGGATTTTTGTTGTTTGTTGTTAAATCACTTATGGTTGTGTCTGATATTCATGACCCCATTTGGAATTTTCTTGGTAAAGATGCTAGAGTAGTTTGCCATTTCCTTTTCCAGCTCATTTTACAGATAAAGAAACTGAAGCAAACAAGGTTAAGTGACTTGCCCAGGGAGACACATCTAGTAAGACTCTGAGACTGGATTTGAACTTAGGAAGATGAGTCTTCCCGATTCCAAGCCCCATATTCTATCCACTGCACCACCTAGCTGCCCAGACAACCCTGGGAGGTATGTGCTGATATTATCTCCACTTTATAGATGAGGAAACAGAGGCAAACAGAGGTTAAGTGACCTGCTTAGGATCACACTGTTTATGTCTGTGGCCACATTTGAACTCAGATCTATCTGAACACATATATTCCCATCCTGCTTTTTAATCATTATCTTGGCTTCTCTAAGCTGTCTATAAAAACACTCATCACTGGGGGTTTTATCAATCTGTGCAGTTTAGAAATTCATAAGTGATCATAAGTTGCTGATAGAAAAAAAGAGGGGGCAGCTAGATGATGCAGTAGATAAAGTACTGGCCCTGGAATCAGGAGGACCTGAGTTCAAATCTGACCTCAGACAATTGACACTGGGCAAATCACTTAACCCCAGTTGTCTCAGGGTGGGGGGGGATGGGGGAAGGAGGGAAGGAGGGGGACAGAGAGAGTGAGGGAGAGGGAGAGGTAGAAGGAGAGGAAGAGGGAGAGAGAAAGGGAGAGGGAGAGAGAGAGAGGGAGAGGGAGAGGGGGGGGAGCGGAAGAGAGAGAGGGAGAGGAGAAGGGAGAGGGAGAGGGAGAGGGAGAGGAGAAGGGAGAGGGAGAGGGAGTGAAAAGAACAAGAACAGGCTTCTTCCCTTTCTAAGAAGGTTCTCTCCCCTATTCACATCAGTTTACCACCATTTGTTTGAAAAATATTCTTATAAAACTGTGGCTGAAAATACTAATAAATATCTCTAGGAGCACCATGATGCTGGACAGTGATTGCACCAGCATGAGGCAGCCTGTGGGAAAATTCATTGTCTGCCCCTCACTTCCCTGTCATCCTTTGAGTCCATAAATTGATGTCAAGAGCAATCCTAAATGTGTCAAGATTTAGCAGAGATTCCTATTCATCCTTCCCAGGGAGTTCAGTACAATCTATTTCATAAAACTTTTGTGTTAGAATATGTTATTAAGCTAGTGTCCAAGCCTCAACCATGGAACTCTCTCACTAAAAAAGATTTTTGTCTCGATTTTCTTACTAAATAAAAGCTGTTAGAGACTTCAGATATGGTGATAATACTTAGGATTTACATACCACTTTGTATTATTAAAGTATTGTAGCTTACAGATATCTTTCACATTATCATTAGTATTAGTTAGCATTCTTTGTTAATATTACTGATAGTACTTGATATGATATTATTGAAAGAGGATTATAGTACTGCAGTATAGGATTGCACTACAAATTTGTTATCTAATCTCCATTGGACCTTCACTGAGGCAAGGAAAACATGCGAGGCAAATGTTCCATTACTTTCTAATCAATTCACTACCTTACTCTCCACAGTGGCTGTTTTAAACATTCTCATCTGTCCTCAAGCCTTCCACAGCACTCCCTCCCATCAACTCCCAATCCTCTCATATAATAAATTCATCTCATACTTTACCAAAAAAATTAAGCCATTTGCTGAGAGCTCCCCCTTCTCTCTTCTACATCATTTCATACCATTCAGATTATCTTCCCTTCTCTCTTCTTTCACTCTTGTTTTGGAAAAATAGGTAACTCTTCTCCTTTCCAAAGCCAACCCCTTTATCTTTGACCCTATTTTCTCCTATATTCTCTAGCAAATTCTCTCTCTCTCTCTCTCTATCTCTCTCTCTCTCTCTCTCTCTCTCCCTCTCTCTTGATCTTGACCTTCCCTATAGCTATCATCCCATGGCTCTCCTCTCCTTCTTGGCTAAACTTGAGAAAGCCATCTGCACTTGGTTCCTCTAATTCCTCTCATCTCACTTGCTTCTAAACCCTCTGTTATCTAGCTTTTAGCTTTATCATTCAAAGCCAATAGGGCTTCCAAGCTATCTATATAGGCAATTGCCAAGTCTAATGGTCTTTCAAAAACCTTTATTCTTTCTAACCTCTCTGCAGTATTTGACACTATTGTGTCTCCTCCCAGACACTTTCTTCTCTCTAATTTTCATGAGACTGCAGTCTCCTGGTTCTTTTCCCTGTCTAAATGTTCTTTCTTAATCTCCTTGACTAAGTTTTTATCTAGATCATATCAACTAATTATGAATGATCCCCAAAACTCCAACCTGCCCTCTTCTCTTTTTTACTTTACTTGTAATATGAGCAGGCCCTATGGACTCAATTCTCAACTCAATGAAGATGATTCCCAGAACTATATGTGTAGCCCTAATGTCTCTCTTGAGCTCCAGTTCAATATCACCAATTGCCTTTTGGGTATCTTGATATCATGGATATCATGTCCGTTACTTATTTTCTTGTCCTACACACCCTCCCTTCTTTCCAGCTTCCCTACTGCTATCCAGTGTGCCACCATCCTCCCAATCCCCCAAACTTAGTGCCGTCCTTGATTCCTCACTCTTACCTGCCTCACGTATCCAATGTTGCCGTTTCTGTTTTCCCAGCATCCCCTTCCCTCCAGTCACATGGTGACTGTCCTAGTTCAGGCCTTTATCACCTCTCTCCTGGATTTTGGTGATGGCCTTCTAATAAGTCACTCTGCCTCCATTCTCTCAGCACTTCCATCAATCCCCTGCTCAGCTGCCCAAGCGATTTTTCTAAAAGGTGATGCTGACCATGTCCCCCTTCTGTTCAATGAGCTCCCGTGGCATCAAATATAAATTCTTGCTTGGCATCTAAAGCCTTTCACAAGCTGGACCCTCCCCATCTCTCCAGCCTTCTTACACTTCACTCCCCTCCACATACTTTACAATCCAGCCACACTGACCTACTTGTCTGCCCCTCTAACTCTGCCTGTGTGCCTTTGCACTGGCTTTCCCTTGTGCCTGGAATGTTCTGTTCCTCCATCTCCCCTTCTTAGTTCCTCTGGCTTCCTTTAAGACCTAGTTCAAATCCAGTCTTCTTCAAAAGCTTTTTCCCAGTTCCCCAGCTGCTAGTGACAGCTCTCTCAGTTTTCCTTCCATCTACACTGTATATATCTGATGTGTACCTAGTTATTTATATCTTGTCTCCCCTATGACAAGATGAGCTCCTTACTTTCTTTGTATCACCAGAGCTTAGGAGAGTGTTTGGCACATAGTGATTAACAAATGCTTGTGAAATGGGCAATACCGGGATTTGTTTTGCTTGACTATACATATTTGTTATGAGGACTTTATTTTTTCTCTTTTTTCAAGGACAAAGGGAGAGGTAGACGGAGCAGAAAGGATGTGTGTGTGAATTGAAAAATTGTGTATATTTTTTTACATTGGGTGTTGACTGATAATCATCACCATTCAGTAAATTAAGAATTTGAGACACAGAGATTCTCCCAGTCATTGTCACATTAAGTCACCTACAAAGCCAGGATTACAACTAAATCAGTTTCTCAGTTCATTTCTCATTTCTTCCACCACTGAATTCCTCCCCCAATGCCTCCTTGTGATTCTGAAGTATCCAAGGCTGTGCCCTCAGAGCATGAGCTCTGCAGGTTCTTATGTAGCCAGAGGGAAGATTTACATTGTCATCTGAGGATCAACCTAGCTGACCTGGGAAAGTCTTTTCCCCAGGATGGCTTTCTGACTGGTGAATGTTTCAACCACAGTAACTCTCTAAAACCAGCCAACAAGCTGGAGATGGCTTAGAATTGCTAGACAGAGTAGGCATACTGATAAAGCCAAGGATGCTTGGAACAGAGAAAGAATTTTATTATCACAGATACTGACACAACTCTGATCTAGACTAGACAAAGTGAACAAGGAAAATGACCTACCCTCATCCAGTCCCATTCTGCCTTTTCAACCTCATTAGAAATAATCTAGCTTTCTAGATGTGTCTCACACAAATCACTTCATCTGTTATCTCTAGACGCTGCACTAACTGGCCTCCATTTCAGTTAGGCAATCCCCCCTCATCTCTGCCTCCCAGATTCCTTCACTTCCTTCAAGACTCAACTCACCTTCCATAGAAAGTCTTTCCAGATCTACCTCCTAATTGTTAGTGCCATCTCCCCCAAACTACTTATTTTGTACTTACTCGTATTGTAGGAGCTTCTTTAACACCAGCACCCTCTAAATTCAGGTTTGATGTTCAGATGAGAACTAAGGCACTTGCAAATCGCTGAACATTTAACAAAGGAGGTTTGCTTTGCCCTAACAAACCAAGAATATGCAATGAGGATATACTGTCACTTAGGGTCTCTGCCCATACCCCACCCTCCCACCCTCATCCCTACCTCATCTCCATTCGGAAATGCACCTGGTCAATAAGTCATTAAGGTATGTCTACTTGCATGGTGTCAGGTACCCACAAAGTCTTAGAGGCACAGAGTACATGTGACTGAGACTTTTTATGCACCTAGACCAGGAACTTGTATTGGGGAAGTTCAGACCAATAAGGTTGTAGGGGTGTGTGGGGTGGGGGAGGAAGCTACTGTCAAGGAAACACTGGTGCTTTCACAATATGTACCTGTTGTTTCTCTCAAAAGTATATAAATTCCTTGAGAAAAGAAATTACTTAATCTTTGTATCCCCAATCAATAGCAAAATGTCTGACACATAATAGAAACTTCATAAATGCTTGTTGATTGAATAACTAATTCCTTTAGGCAGCATGGTACAAAGGAAAGAGTACTATATTTAGAGAAAAAAGAAACTGGGCTCAAATCTCATCTCTGCCACCTGTATGGCTCAGGTTCCTTATCTGTAAAACAAGATGGTTTGAATAGACAACATCGAAGATCTTTCCCAGCTTTAAATTCTATTTTGTGCTTATCTTTTTAATACATAATTTTTATTTTTAACATTTTCCCAATTACATGTAAAAGCAATTTTACATTCATTCTTTAAAATTCTGAGGTCCAAATTTTGTCTTTCTCCCTCCCTCCCTAAGGCATTAAACAATTTGAGATAGGTTATGCACGTGTATCTCCATCTCCATAATAAATCTCCACGTTAATCATATTATGAAAGAAAACATAGACCAAATAAATAAATAAATTCCAGAAAAATAAAGAAAGGTTTTTTTTGTTGTTTTAAAGCATGCTTCAGTCTTCATTCAGACTCCATCAATTCTTTCTCTGGAAGTAGATAGCATTTTTCATTCACCATTGATCATCATACAATATTGCTATTACTGTGTACAGTGTTCCCCCAGTTCTGCTCACTTCACTTAGCATCATGTAAGCCTTTCCAGGTTTTTCCGAAAGTATCCTGCTCATAATTCCTTATAATACAATATTTCGTTATAATCATATACCACAATTTGTTCAGCCATTCCCCGAGCGATGGGCATACCATCAATTTCCAATTCTTCACCACCACAAGAAAAGCTGCTATGTAGTACATATAGGTACTTCTTTTCTGATCTCTTTGGGATATAGACCTAGTAGAGTTATTGCTGGATCAAAGGGTATGCAGGGTTTTATAGCCTTTTGGACATAGTTCCAAATTGTTTTCCAGAATGGTTGGACCAGTTCACAACTCCACTAACAACGCATGTGTCCCAATTTTCCCACATCCCCTCCAACATTTGTCATTTTTCTTTTCTATCATATTAGCCAATCTGATAGGTGTTAACTGGTAACTGAGTTGTTTTAATTTTCATTTATCTAATCAACAGTGATTTAGAGCATTTTATATGACTATAGATAACTTTAATTTCTTCATCTGAAAATTGCCTGTTCATACCTTTTGATAATTTATCAATTGGGGAATGACTCATATTCTTATAAATTTAACTTAGTTCTCTGTATGAAAATTGATGCCTTTATCAGAGAAACTTACTATAAATTTTCCCCCAATTTTCTGCTTTCCATTTTAATTTTGGCTGCATTGGTTTTGTATACATAAAACCTTTTTAATTTAATGTGATCAAAATCATACATTTTACTTCCCACAATGTTATCTTTTGTTTGGTCATAAATTATTCCCTTATTCATAGATCTGACAGGTAAACTATTCCATACTCCCCTAATTTTCTTGTGATATCACCCTTTATGTCTAAGTCATGTCATCCACTCTACTATCTACTTCCATTTTGGGGGTCAGTTAATCCCATTCATAGTTACTAACTCTATTTCCCTCTGTCCTACTTTTTTCCCCTTATTTCCTCTTCTCTCTCTCTCTCTCTCTCTCTCTCTCTCTCTCTCTCTCTCTCTCCCTTTCACTCTATTTCTTCTCAAAAGTATTTTGTTTCTGACCACTGCCTCCTCCAATCTACCTTCCTTTCTATCAGTCTCCGCTTTCTGTCATCCCCCTTCCTTCCTACTTCCTTGTAGATTAAGAATGGTTTCTATACCCAGCTAAGAAGACATGTAATTCCCTCTTTGAGCCAATTCCAATGGGAGTAATATTCAAATATCGCCCACCACTCACCCCCATCTTGTCCTCCAATGAGAAAGCTCTTTTGTACCTCTTTTGTGTGAGATAATTTACCCTATTTTACTTCTCCTTTCCCCCTTCTCCCAGTGCACCCCGCTTTCTCACCCCTTAATTTTATTTTTTATATCATCCCATTATATTCAATTCACACCTGGGCCCTCTGTCTATTTATGTTCCTTCTAACTGCCCTAATAATGATAAAGTTCTTATTAGTTACAAGTAATATCTTTCCATGTAGGAATGTAAGGAGCTTAATCCTATTGAATCCCTTATGATATCTCTTGTCAATTTACTTTTTTATGCTTCTCTTGAGTCTTGAATTTGAAAGTCAAATTTTCTATTCAGTTCCAGTCTTTTCATCAATAATGCTTGAAAGTCTTCTATTTCATTAAATATCCAGTTTTTCACCTGAAGGATTATACTCAGTTTTGCTGGGCAAGTGATTCTTGGTTGTAATCCTAGCTCCTTTGCCTTCTGGAATATCATATTCCAAGTCTTCCAATCCTTTAGTGTAGAAGCTGATAAATCTTGTGTTATGCTGACTATGGGTCCACACTATTTGAATTGTTACTTTCTGGCTGCTTACAATGGTTTCTCCTTGACCTGAGAGCTCTGGAATTTGGCTATAATATTCCTAGTAGTTTTCATTTGGGGATCTCATTCAGGGCTCAATTCTACCTTCTTCATGAATCTTCCTACCTAAAAGTGAATTCTCCCTCTTCTGAACTTGCATAGAACTTTGTGTTTCACTCATGTAATTGTTATACTCTAGTAGATGATCATAGGATCATTTTTCAGATGAGGAAAACCGAGGTCCAAAAGGATAAGTGACTTGCTTAAGGTTACACAGGCAGTGTCAGAGACTGAATTTGAACTTAATTTCTCTCTCTCTAGAGCCAACAATTATATTTCTAATTATATTAACTTACAATTACATTTTTTCTAAAGTCAAACCTTCTACTAAGTTCTTATTCCACAATGCCTCATTATAGCTTAGAGATGACCCTGTCTTCTTAAAGGCTAAAATAGCAAAGCACCAATCCTATTAGATTGCAATGACCTTTATAACAAATTTACTGCCCCAATAAAGGAAGAAGCCCTAAGGAAGCTCAAAACCCCTGAGTCACCCTGTCACAATAAGACCAAAAGTAATGGCCCAAAGATCCTTTCTCACCAGCTGAAAGTTTGTCATTTCCCCAGGAGTCTTCTCTCACCCCCACTAGCATGAATCAGCATCAGTCTCCAGGTTTAGATCCCATGACCCCTTTCCCTCAAATGTCCAGTCCTAATAAAAAGACATCTATTAAAAACACACCAAACTTTATTGGTTGGGGTGCTACCTTCCTTCTGGGTCCCCAATATGGAATGAGGGAGCACCCAGACTCCAGCAAATCAGACCTTTTTTCTCCCTGACTGCTTTAATATTGTAAATATGTTGCCTCAATAAAGCTGGCTTGCTTTATTATCTTGACTCCTGTTCCTTGTTTCCTTATACTGGACCTTGAAATCCTGAACCTTTCTAAATTTGCATTAGGACATAGGCTAAAAGAACTTCAGTACAGGTCTAGCAATGGACTCTGTATCTGTCATCCAAGGACCATTCTAGCTAAATTTGAAAATTCTTATCATCAGAAGTTTGGATATTGGGTGAATTTTTTCAGCCACAGCAACACAGAAAGACATGGAGGGGTTTCCAGCAGCCTTGGAGAGAGTGAACAATGCACCCACAAAACCTTGAAACATTTTATCAAAATATTAAAGTTAGGAACATTAATAAGTATTCTCTGAAGCTATTTGTGTTTTGAGTATGTTTCCAGGACTCAAAAACATGCTGGTATTCATTCATTTTTTGGTTTTTCTTTTATCAGAGATCTGTCTCATAGATTGCCTACTATTTCCTTAGCTCTGGGTTTCATCTGCAATGCAGATGGTTCCATGTTTCATTTCATACAGATAGCTAGAGACAGTGTGGTACACAATTTTCCTTGATTTTTCTCATCCTTTCCAAAGACATCTTTCCCTTTTTATCTACAACTAACCAAAGATTTAGCAATTCATTTTCAAGTATGAGCTAAAACATCCTTTCCTGTTGTGTTCACTATTACATACAAAACGTGGATTAGAACAATTTCCAATTAGGATTGGTTTTTAAAAGTCAAATCAACAAGCATTTATTAAGCACCTTCTATGTGTCAGGCAATGCGTTAAGCTCCAGGGATACAAAGAAAGACAAAAGACAGTTCCTACTCTCAAACAGCACCCAGTCTAATGGAGGAAACAAACAATATCTAGATATTTCAGGTGGAAGTTTGGGGGCTTAATTATTCATATGCCTGACTCAGTTCTTTGACCCATGGGGCAGATATGGTCAAAAACCTCATGGAGGAATGTCAATAACTAATGCAATTCCTTTATCTCCTTTTCATGATATTATCTTTGCCCTGCAACGTGCATGTTGTATTTGGGATAATAGATTCAAGACTATACTGAAAGAGTTAAACTGATTGTCCATATATAAAGTCAGTATGGTTTTCATTTTTTGTGTTTTTTTTTAACTCTCTCTCTCTCCCAAATGCAGAATGTGGGAACAGTAACTGGGAACAAAGGCTACAGGGAATAGAATTTAATGGATTGTGGTTACTGTGCTGGAACAGATTGAACCTCCTCATAGCCTATGAGAGGGTTGTGTGTGAACTGAATTCAGAGGAAGCAGATAATGGATTTCACTGCAAGCTATACTTTTTCAGGGGGCGGGGGAGTGCTTTCTTCTAGCTTACAACTATGGAAGGGCTTTCAAATCAAAAGATTTGCAGTGACTCAAAGATGTGCTATCTTTACCCCAGCCTCTATCTCCCATTTCTCTAGTTTGTGCACTTCTTCTTAATGTAAGTCACACACACACACACACACACACACACACACACACACACACTGCACACCCCTTTTAAAAATGTTATTTCAGAGCCAATCGCATGCTTTATTCAGATTGCTTGGTATTAATGAATAATTGTTTTTATCAGTGCCTCTGCACCTATAACATTAGTAAACACAGTTCTTAATTGCTGCTACTGCTAAGGTAAATCAATTTAACTTTAATGTTTTACTATTAATAACAATAATAGAAGACATTATTTAGTGCTTGAAAGCTTGAAGAGTGATTTACATAAATTATTTCATTGACCCTCAAAACAATCCTCTAAGATAGGTTCCTATTATTATCTCCATTTTACAGATATAGAAACTGAGGCTGAGTGGTTAAGTGACTTGCCCAAGGTCACAAAGAAAAGGTTTAATAATTGAATGCCCTTTGTTTCTTTCTCTGTGTTCCAAATATAGCATTCATAAATTCTCTTCTCACCAGGCTCCCTATTCTCCCACCCACCCAAAACTTATGATCTGTGGGATAAAAGAACAGATGTTTTCCCCCATTGCCATAATGGCCCCTTTCCTTGCTCTGTGAAAATGCCTTTCTCTCACTGGGTGCAGGGACACCCCTTTACTGGATTAAATTTGTCAGAATGTGTGACATGCTCAGCCTCAGTGGGTTCTTAATGAATGGAAACTTCCTTATATCCTTGAAGATCACACTCCTTCATACTGCCTAGGGTATCATCCTCTATCCCCTGTGGAAGAATGACAAGGAAATTGACTTTAAGGAAAGTAATGGTCAAGAAAATGTCATTTGGTAATATTATCTTGCCACAGAGGTAAGGAGCTCCTCTCCCTGGAAAACTTGGAATGCTGTATGCCGACCTTTAGAATGCTCACGTAGCTGTTTCTTTAGGGACCTTTACAAGGGTCCATTAACCCACCAAGCACATCCCTCTGGTCATATTATCCCACATTGATGCTAGACAGACACAGAAAGGACTTTTCTAATAGCATCATTGGAATTGTCCACATAGAATCCTCACCTATAATCAGTGAAAAGGATTAGCATATATTCGTGATCTCCCATTGCATATTTCCCTAGCAAGAAAGGGGAAAAATAATAAAAAGTAATTCCTCCTGTACAACCCTTCTCCCCTCTGCCTGGATCCTCCCATGCACCACCCACGCACTCTTGAGCTTTTTGTACTGAGTGCACAACAGACATCTCTAGTAGAACGACTCCCACAATAGCTTAATGGTGCGGAACGAGCCCTGGCAGCCCTCTGTTTCGTGTGCCCCATCTCAGCAAGGACGTGCTCTGTGTGATTCAGAATGAGTCAGACTGAAGGGGGAAAAACCCAACAACACAGAATTGCAGCCTCAGAAATAAACAGCAGGCATGAAGGCAGTTGAAGCAAGAAGCTCATATTACCTGATTGTCACTACCCAAAGGCTGCTTGCCCTGTGCACTCATTGTGTCCCTCACAGATGTAGAATGGAAAGCCTACTGTTGGGCTTTAAAATGAGATTCTGGGAAAGAGGGGGGAAATGAGCTTGATTAAAAACATTCAGAACCAATCACACCTCTTTCTAATGTCACAAAATTATATGTTTTGTCAAAAACAAAATAGGGAACTATGTCAAAATTTTATTCTTCACATTGATATTTTTTACTGAACAAATTGTTTGGTATGACCTCTACAAACTCAAGATAATTAGAATAGAGACAAAAATCTGAGAAAAAGAAGCATCTGGTTCAGTACCTATTCTTTTCTTTGTCTCTTGGTTTTTCCTTTTGGAATATAGCTGGTTTTATCTCCTATGTTCCTTATATATGAAGACACAGCCTGTGGCTGTATCCCAAGATCTCTTTTTCCCTTTTTCTGATATGACTTTTAATTCCTTAGTTTCTTTCTTTCTTTAATGCTACTATGGAATGTATTACCCTGCCAATGTCACTGCTTCTTGGGACCCTCCCCACCACTCTTTACCCTGTTTAAGCCCACTAATCACCTTATCCCATTGCCAGTGAGCAGTAGGGATCTTCGGCTGCAGGATATGATGGTAAAGAGGGAATGGGAGGAGGAAAAGATAAAAGAAAGAATGGAAGCAATCTTATCCCACTTCTGCTTGTGCCCATACCCTCAATGGGACCCATCATCTTCTGCTTGTGCCCATACCCTCAAGGGGACCCATCATCTTCTAAAATTCACAAAGTTGTATCCATGCCTGGACAAATTCATCTTAGGATAGATACTTATTCACCTGCGGAGTGAGAGAATGGGGGATAAGGACATCAGGGAACAGAAAATTCCATCCTGACATGATCCTTTCTATCTAGTCTCTTCCTTTCTTCCCAAAGCAAGCTGACATTCTGTCACAGAGAGAGGAAGGGAAAAAAGAATGATGGTGTGGGAGATGAAATTGTTCACTTGATTACTGCCCTTTCCCAAATAGTGTAATATAATGGAAAGAACATAGGAATGAAGGTCAGAAGATTCAGCAACATTGCGTGATGACCAACTATGAGGCACTTAACTCTTCTCAGCAACACAGTGATCCGAGACAATTCCAAAGGACTCATGATGGAAAATGCCACCCACCTTGAAAGAAAGAATTGATGGAGCCTAAATGGAGACTGAAGTATACCATTTCATGTTATTTTTGTGGGGTTTGTCCTTTTGGTCTCTTTCTTCTCTCACAACATGACTAATGTGGAAACATGCTTTACGTGATTGCACATGAATAATCTCTATCAGATTGTTACCATTTTAGGAAAAGGGAAGGGGAGGGAAGAAGGGAGAAAAACTTGGAATTCAAAATTTTGTAAAAATTAATGTTAAAAATGGTTTTTCCATATAACTGGAGGGAAAATAAAATACTATTTCAAAAGATCTGTGTTTGAATCTCAGCTCTGTCACTTGCTAGCGGTATGACCTTGGAGGAGTCATACAAATTCTTGGGCATCGATTTGCTCATTTATAAGATGAACGTCCCTCTGTTCTTTTCTGGGCATTTTATAAACTGTTTCAGTAATCCTCGTTTTCTGGCATCAGTATTGTTAACTCTCTTCTTTCCTCTCCCAAGCCCCCAAATTTAACAACTACACATTCCATGAACTTCCAAGGCAGAATAGAAGCCCTTCAGAAAATTGACATCTATCTGAAAGCTACCAGGGAAATTTCCCAGTTGAAAATTTTGTAAAAGGTTCTTCCATGCCTCTCAATCTTTAACATCCAGCATCTGACTTTCTTTTAGTACAGGTACCTCAGAGCTCCCCAGGAGCCTCTACTGAGGACAGTGTGCCTGGTACACACAGGGCAACACAAGGACTCAGCCACACGGTTCTCTAATCCTTGGCCTCATGCCAGTCTTGTCCCTATAGCTCATTCTTTTTAACCCTGGAACAACGTATGTTGACCTTTCTCAAAGGGAAAGGCAACTTCCAATTCCAACCACAGTTTGTTTAAGAGCAAATGGCACAAAAGAAAGGAAGCAAGGTATAAATAGCTGCCTGTGTATAACCATCTTCTGTGCCTCATCTCCCTGAAAAGACAGAATGCTAGCCATACCTTAGGCACAGGATGGGGCATCCCTGCTGGCTATATGGGCAGAACCCAAGCAATCCCAGATCATGCCACCTCTACTCTAGCCATCATCCTCAGAGGAACCATGGACTCTGATTCTAGAGCTACCTTGGGCACTAAAAGATGAGCTTTCACCTTATCTTTCCTAAAAACCAGGCCTCTACTTAATGTCCCAGATACAAGCTCCAAACCATGCTGCTACTCGCCATCCCCCTTTCTGATTCTCCTTTTTGTCTTGTCTCCTTTGTTAGAATGGAAGCTCCTTAAGGGCAAGGAATATATTGTTTTCTTTACGTGATTGCACATGAATAATCTCTATCAGATTGTTATCATTTTAGGAAAAGGGAAGGGGAGGGAACTCTTCACTCATAGTATAATGTCTGGTATATAAGTGCTTAACAAATTATCTATATTTCTATCTACCTGTCAGTCTATCTTTCTTTTTTTCTATCAACCTGTCAATAGATAAATCTATCAATTAATGTATCTATCCATCTATAAGCCAGAGTGTTACATACAACTGGAAAGGGAGAAGGCCCAAACTTGAAGAAAGAGTGAGTGATAATAGTTGAACTGCTTTGGTATTACACTGATACAGATGAAGAAGAAAGCCTCCAGAGACACGAGTAGGTCCTCTGAAAAATATATGGGATGGCACAAGCAAAAATCGCATAGGATGGGAAAGTCTGGATGAGTTGTTATTTATACCACTGTAGAGCATACTCACATTTGTGAGGTCATGACTTGGCTGAATTATTGAGTAACTCTGAAAGATACAGTATTTGTAAAAAGTCATAGAAGTTGAGGGGACCCACAGGACCTGAAATGCCGCTTCCTTCTCTACTCATAATGTAGTCTTTCACATTTCCAGCCCAAGTCTCCTGCCCTTTCCTTCTGTCCCCATTCCTTCAACTTAAAATTTTAAGAATGTCTCTGATTATTGGATTATCCATTTATAGTTGGAAGGGAACTTGGACAATCATCTACTATAACCTTCTTCATTTTATAGATAAGGAAACTGAGTCCCAGAGATATTAAGTGACTTGCCCAAGGTTAATATGTAGGTTAATAAGAGCCCATATAGTCTTACTTCTAAGTCCAGTACACCATACACTGGGACACACCATCTCTCTAAGTTAAACAACTTACCCAAGTTCACCTTGATGACCTTGTCATAGGATAAAAGATTGAGACCACAAAGGGACCCTAGAGACTGCCTGGTCCATCTCTCACTCTCGACAGATGAGGAAACAGGCCCAGAGAGGTCTTAGTTTAGACACAGGGTCATTGATCCAGAGATCATCTAGACCAGGGTAGGGAACCTGCAGCCTCGAAGCCACCTCTAGGTCCTCAAGGGCAGCCGGTTGACTGAATCCAGTTGCACTTGAGTACCTAGAGGGCCACATGTGGCCTCAAGGCCACAGGTTCCCAACCCCTGATCTAGACCAACTCCTTCATTTTACACATGGGGAAACTGAGGCCCAGAGAAGTTTAATGAATTGACCTAAGCCACACATGAATCCAGAGCTAGAAGGGGCCTCAGAAGCCTTCTATTTCAATTCCTTCATTTTAGACACAAGAGATGAAAATGACTCTTCTCAGTTCTCTCCTTTTTGAAGGCTGACTTGGGCAGGGAGCACACTTCCCAGCTTGTTACTGGTTTTCTCAGGGCTTCCTGGCACCCACGCTACCCTATTTCCTCAGACAAGTATTGATATTTCCAGCAAGTCCCTGACTGCTATTGACATCAAAGAAACTGGCTCACGGACCACGGCAGCAATTTTTTTCCTCCTCATCACTGGAGCGGAGACTGGAACCAAGACCTCTGTCCTCTCAGTCCCCCTCTCTGCCAATAAGCTTTCCAATCATTCTGTGAGAAGTTTTTTTTTGTTTTGTTTTTACTTTACTTGAACTCTTGAGCTTATTACAATCCCTGAGCTGGGGGATACAGACAGTAAAGAGGACTAGGCAAGCAGTATCCTTTCCTCAGGAATCCAAGCCTGCTTTTCAGAGCAAGATTCATCAATACACTACAAGAGGCCTAGAGCCCTACTCTGTCATTCACAACAAAATCAACTCTGTCCATTGTGCCCGTCCATGAGAGGTGTTGGATGGGGAAAAATTAAGTAAAACATAGGCAAGTTACTTTCTGAGGCTCAGTTACCTGTTTGAAATAATGTTTGAGCCAAACAGTGAATGCACAGTTGTTTGAGTCAAATAATCTATAAACCTCCAAACTGATACATAAATGTGAGTTATCATTATTCCAAGCACAGGGAGAAAAGTGAGTAAAGACACACAGGTGTGAATCCCTAGGGCTAGGCCACATTGTGCGTCAGATTTGACTCAAGCTAGTGGTATGAGAGGACACCATGGGCGATGGGGAAGAGTAGGCCAGTTTGGCTGGAACAAAGTGCAAAGAGGGGGGAAATATGGGATAAGTCTGGAAAGGTAGGGTGGCACCTGATGATGGAGAGCCTTGAATGCCATACAGAGGAATTTAACTTTACTCAATGGAAAAGAGGAAGCCCTTGAAGATTTTTGAACAGAGGAGAAGAAATGCTGGCAGCAGCATTAAGGAGTGGAGCAGAACTAGAGGTCTTCAAGGTAGGTGGTAATGAGGCCTTAACTAGGTTGACAGTGTGTTCGTCTGTGGGGTGATATCAATGAGGGCTCTTCTTTAGTCATTTTATTTACTATAATACATAATTAAATGTCTTTTGTTTTGAACTAGTATGTCTTCTGACTGACTAGCAAAAGAAATCTCCACCCTAGGGGCAGCTAGGTGGTGCAGTGAACAGAGCACTGGCCCTCGAGTCAGGAGGACCTGAGTTCAAATCTAGCCTCAGACACTTACCATTTACTAGCTGTGTGACCTTGGGCAAGTCACTTAACCCCAATTGCCCTCCAAAAAGCAAAAAAAAAAAAAAAGAAAGAAATCTCCATTCTGGGGGCTTGTGAGCTATGGTTCTGGGTGGATGCTGAACCAGCTAGTCCCTTGAACCCGAGTGCTGCTTTTCTAAGAGATCTATTGTGTTGGGGGCCCCAGGTGAACATTCATGGCATGATAATGGGCTCCAACAGGTATAGCCAGTGCTTTTCAGTTTATATGTTAAAAGATTCCCTTCAGATAACACATAATATCTAATAACTTTCAAGTCTGGGCTGCCCCTATACCTACACTAAACTCCAACGCTTGGAAATAAGGTTACATGGAACTCATAATTTTATCTCATACAAGAACAAATACAGCACTCACTCATCTGCCAACACTAACACACCTCAATCTAATTAGAGACTGCCGCTTTTCCCCGGAGTGCTGTTAGGGTAAACAACAAGCCTTGTAAAACTTGGTCATAGTTTTCCCCTCACACTCTAATTTGGTACCAAAAAAATAAAATAAATTCCAAAAGGATTTGTACTAAATGTGTTGTAAGTTTCCAAAGGGAGGATACTTTTTGTTCTTTTGGGGAGGGCCAGGCAATTGGAGTTAAGTGACTTGCCCAAGGTCACACTGCTAGTAAATGTTAAGTGTCTGAGGTCAGATTTGAACTCAGGTCCTCCTGACTCCAGGGCCGGTGCTCCACTGTATCGCCTAGCTGCCCCCTTTTTTTGTTTTTCTGTCTTCCAAAGTATTTCCTCTAAAGTCATGTGTCTCTTTCTCATTTTTCAGTTCTCTGCATACCATTCAGACATGGGGCTCAAAACAGATTCCCTCTTATTCTCATTCACCTCACTCAAGGTCAAGCTCCTTTGTGCTTGTATAGAAAGTTTCTCATATAGATGATACTCTACTTATAGGATCTTATTTTTTTAATGTTTTTTTAAACTTTTAAATTTTATTTTAGTCCCTTTTCCAGGAATGTAACAATAATAGATTTAAAGCCCAAAGAAACTTTCAAGATTATCTAATTCAACTCCTTCATTTCACAGATGAGGAAAACTAAATCTTAGAGATGTTAAGGGACTTGTCCAAGGTCAGAGAAATGGTAAGTGAGTCAGAATTTGAACCCAGGTCCACAGAATACAAATGGAGAGTTCTTTACACTGTGCCATAATGTATCACTAATGGAATCCTAATAAAGCTGCCCCCAACCCCAATATTCAAACTTCATTATAGGCTTGGCCCTATTGAACAGCAGGCCCACTGAACCTACCTAGCACCCCGCCCCCCTGCCCAGTGTCCTAACTTCTTTGTTATATGCCTCACTGATCACTGGAACAACAGGTCCCTGAACTCTTAGTTCCCACAGAAACAGCAGATATGTCCATGTGATAGGAACCTAGCTATTGCCTCTACCTGGTCACTGCCCCCAGACCCGTTCCCACAGAAACAGGTGTGTTATTGTATTCGGTCACAATCCTAACTATATATATATACCACAATACCTATCTGCCTTAACCAGACAGGACCACAATAGCTAGCCAGTTGGAGGGCAGAATAACCAGAATGTTTAACCACCGAAACATAGATGGGACTCTCCTCCATTACCTAATCCCTTAACAAACTCCTCCTACCTTTTTAATATTAATGATATTCCTCCACTCTATATAAATTTCTGTTGTGTAATTGCATCTTTACCCTATAAAAATCCATCTTGCTTTCTCTAAAGCTGCTGGTTCTTCTTGGAATTAAGCCCGCTTCATGAGAGGCGTCAATCTCAATAAATGCCTATACTTGGATTAGAGGTGGTCTGACTCTGAATTCTTTGAGACAGTTCCACCACAACACATCATGAAACTGCAGCAGTTTTGGGGTGGGTAGAGCCCCCACCTCAACAGTTTTGGGCATCTCTGGGTTTAAACCAAAACATCACCACCCTGTAGCCATCGCTATCAGCAGCAGCAGCAGCAACTACATAAGAACTGCCCATAATGAGAAGAAAAAGAATAAAACAGGCACTAAAAAATGATTCCATTTTTCTTTAGTCTTCTAGCTCCACCCTTATACAGAGAAAGGGGTTTTAAAAAACCAAAAGTTTGCCAAAATGAAGATTTTGTTGTTGTTGTTCAATTGTTTCAGTCATATTCAACTCTTCATTTGGGGTTTTCTTGGCAGAGATACTGAAGTGGTTTGCCATTTCCTTCTCCAGATCATTTTACAGATAAGGAAATCGAGGCAAAAGGTGTTAAGTGACTTGCCCATGATCACATAGCTACTAAGTGTCTGAGGTCAAATTTGAACTCAGATTTTCCTGACTCCAGGCCCAGTGCTCTATCATGGAGCCATCTAACTGCTCCATTTCTGGACATAAGGTTTAAAATAAAATTTAAGACAGTCTATTCTCATTGTGAACAAAAAAGAAAACAGCTGCCCATTTGGGGTTTTTTGCAGGGGGGAACAATACTTAAAATTATATGTCTGGGAGTATGAGGAACATTATTGTCCAAGAGCTACAAAAAAACAGGGAAGAATGAAACAGGCCATGGTTTGAGCTTGGTAGGTATGTTCTTCAGTTAAACTACTCATATTTTAATACAGAACAGTAATACTTACCCAGAACTTGACCAACAACCAGCCTTCTGACAAACTCAATTACCTGAAGGATAGTCTTGAACTCAGAAGTGAGAGAAAAAGACATTTTTATTTTTGTAAAGTTGTAAAGAAAACAGCTACCCATAAGGCCAGGCACTGTGTGAAGACCAGAGCCCTTCTGGGGCCCTCAACCATGGCCTACCAGCTATAGCTATAACTAGAGACTGGCAAGCAGAGCCAAGCATTGGAAATCTCCCAGACCAGGATTAGAGAGAAAATCCTGAGGAGGAAGAGTCCAAAGTTTTGCAAGGAGAAATCCCCATCTGGGAGTCTTCTATCTTGATCAATAGTTCTTGCTAAAAAGATAATAATAATTAATTAATTTTTTTAAAGTCCTAAGTTCATATGTTTCTTCTTTCTGCAGGAATATAATGCTGTCAACATCTTCCCATCTGAACAGTTGCCGCACTTTCACTAACATTCTGCTGCTGCACTAGAACTGTATAAAATGAAGTTCCATATTTAATAAGCTTGGTCATCAGAATTCCCTTAGTAACCTTCAGCTCTTCAAAGAGTGGACAGCAGACCACCAGCAGCAAAGCCCTGGGGCTTCTGGGCTCAAAAACACTGACAGCTGTGAAAGGTGGCAGCCAGATCCCAGGAAGAAATAAAAAGACCAACAAACAGTCCTGGGTCTGTGTAACAATGACTGCTGTTTATAGCAACAACCCAGAATCAGGTAGAAAAGGCTAGGTTATGTTCAGTATACTCTGTCTAAGGAGGTAGGGAAGTATATGATGCATTTTTAGAAAAGACTCATTTAAGTGGTTGATTCTATTTTTAACCTGATGGTGTTCAAGGAAGTAAACTTCAACTATCTAGATGAAGAACTTTAGGGAAACAGCTTATTTCCCAAAGACACTGGCTTTGACATTTACCAGAAGACACTACCATGAGATGCTCCAAGGATCTTTTATTTTAAGTTTTCAAAATACTTATTTTGAAGAAAACTTGGGGAATATTTTAATTTTATTTTATTTACTACATCTTTTCAGAAGCAATATGGTACAGTGCTGAACCTGGTGTCTAAAGGTGCCAGTTAATTTGAACCTATACCTGAAAAAGAATCCCCTGCATAATCTGACAAGTGGTCATCCAGCCTTTACTTAAAAGCCTCAAGTGAAGAGAAACCAATTGCTTCCTAAAGTGCCCATTCCATTTCTTTGTTGCTTGTCATTATTGGAGAAGGGGGCCGGGGGCAGGGGAGAACATTGCTCACATAGGTTATAAGCATCCACTTGGGTCTGTACAACATGACTCTAGGGAAAGTAAGAACAGATTATCTCTAGTGTCTTCTCAACCCAGCCATCTCCAAAAAAGACTTAAATTATAGAAGTGCTTGTTTTATTCCATTTAAAAATAAAATAAAAATTTTTAAATCTCTTGCCAGCAGGGGAGCAAGAGACTGGGACCATGAGACTGGTCTCTCTGCTCTCCTCAGAGAAAAAGTGCTATATACCCTCTTTATAGAATATTCTATATAGAATCATTATCTATCCCTTCTGCCTAAATATTATTGGCCAAAGGGAAATATTTTTAGATTCAAGATGATATTGATATTCTGGCTATGATATTCTTTAATGGGAAAGGAATGCTACAAGTCAAACATCCAAGGTTTGACTTCCTTTCCACCCAGTGCCAGTTACACAAAGATCACACATAATGATTAGCAAATAAGCCCATCTCTCCACACTGATAGCAAACAGAAATCAGAGAAGTTATACAAATGAGAACATGTACCAGTCAATACACAGAGTGAATGAGCTCTCCACTTGGAAATATGTCAGTTTAACCAAGACAGAGATTCCCAGATTTCCCTCAAGGGGAAATAGCCCAAAGTCTCTACTATGGCAAATTAGAAATGAGGATATACTGAAAGTGCTGGATCTTTTACACATTGCATTCTTCCCAGAATCTCCCTTCAAGGATCTCTCCCTGAAGAGAACCTGGAACCTTCTTGAAGGTTCTTCTCTCTTGAAGCTAGAAGTCAGGAAACTAAGATCTCTCTTCTCCCAAATTCTTGCCAATTCCATCTCCCACAAATTGAGCAATCTTCACTAACAAGGAGTCTTATGCAAATGAATTCTGAGCCCCTAGTTACATTTACATTAAGCCTAATTTTACTTCTATACATTTTTCACCCATTTCTTCCACCCATTGAGGCAGTTTGGTGGCACAGTGGATAGAGCAATAGGCCTGGAGTCAGGAAGACCTGAGTTCAAATTTTACCTCAATTCTAGTCACCTGACATAGGGCAAGTCACTTAACCCTCTATAATCTCAGTTTCCTCATCTGAAAAGGTAATAGAAATACCTACTTCATAGGGTTGTTGTAAGAAGCAAATGAGATGATATATGCAAAGTGTGTTGTAAGCTTTAAAACACTATATAAATGTCCGTTATTGACTTATAGTCCAGTAGTTGATTTTTCTCTTTGTATAATAGCATCTAACACAGTGACACATAGGAGGCATTTAATAAATGGATGATTGATTTGGAGTCCTGGAGAAATGCTTGAGGTATGGAGATTTTAACTGACCAGTGACATAACTAACTTACCCAGTCCTCATTCTGTTCATCGAGGGTCCACTCCCAAGGCCAGTCCTCTCTCCAGTATACCATCATGTCTCTCGTTGTTAATTTAAACACACACAAGGAGACTCGTGTGCTGCTTACTGACAACTAAATGGCACAATGGATAGAACATAGGACTTGGGGTCAGAAGTTCAAATATTGCCTCGGACACACACTAATAATAAGTGATTTACAAATATTATTCATGTGATCCTCAAAACAACCCTATGAGACAGGGTCTGTTATACCCATTTTGCAGATGAGGAAACTGAGGCAAACAGGAGTTCAGTGACTTGTCCAGGGCCACCCAGCTAGTAAGGCCACATTTGAACTTAGGTCTTCTTGACTCTAAAACCCAGTGCTCTATTCATTGTGCCACCTGGCTTACCTTAGCACTAGCTACATTACTCTGGACAAGTCATTTAACTGCTCTCAGCTTTCTTCATCTCTAAAAATGGGAACAGTAATATCACTTACCACCCAGAGTTGTTGTGAGGATCACATAAGTTAAAACACTTTGCAAACCTTAAAGTGATAAATAAATGCTATCTACTACTACTACTACTACTTTTTATTATTATTCACACTATTAACTACTTCAGGATCTTGATCAAAAAACATGGGCAAAATTCTCCAACAAAGATTCCAAATATAACATGTCACCAGCTTGGGGACAAAACTGCAGTTCTCCAAATGTCGGAGCTCATGGTTCTTGTTCCACCATATATACTCCTGTACACCTTTGGGGACCATGGGACCAGGCCAGCAAGTTGCATGCTTTTAGAAATAAAAACACTGTGACTGAGTCAAATGTTCTTAATACAGCAATGTTCTGTCCTTCTTAACAACTTGGTTTCCACTTTCTTTTCACTTAAAACACTAGTAACTGTATAATGGAGCCTACCACAGAATAGCAAATAAAGAAACTGTTGCAGTTCATGACTGATTTTTGATGCACTATATCTGTGGAGGGAAATGTATGAATTGCTAAGGGGACTTAAGAACCAGTGTAACATGAACTGCTCACTTCAGGAGTTTAGAAAAACTCTTTAGAGAGACTGGATATTAACAAGTCTCCTAGGAAAGGGAAGTTGCTTGGTAATTTCTTGGTTGTTTCCAGGAGGAAACAACATGAGATAAGAAGTATTACAGGGCATAATACTGTAGATTTATAGATGGAAGGAACCTTAGGAATTAAAGGAAGAAAATGATGGAATTTTTAAAATTCATAGTTGCACTTGCCTGAAGGCAGGGCATTTATTAAAGTAGCTTTGGATTTCAATCCTGCCTGTGTCATACATTAGCTTGGGAAAAGTTGCATACAACTTCTCCTGGCTACAGCTTCCCCTTTCATGATATGAGGGAGTTAGACAAGATGACTTTAGTCTCTTCTAGTTCTAAATCCTATGATCTAGTCTGATACCTTTATTTTACAAAAAAGACCCACAACCCAAGGATAAAGAATAAGGTAGTCTTTTCCCATTAAGGGGTTCCAGTTTTATATACACAGAGACCAGGCTCGATCCTGACTCCCATGAGAAAAGATCAGGTTTTTCTCTCTGGTTTATTACATTCCCTCTCCTTCCCCTTCCTCCACCAGAAGAACTCTGGAGGGGGTGGAAAGGAGTGAAAGATTTGGTCATATCTAGAGTGTTTCCAAAAGGGGATTAACAGAATCCTTCTAGGAAATAGGTAACTGGGGGAAAATATTTTCAACAGGTTTCTCTGATAAAGGTTTCATATTTCAGATATATGAAGAACTGATTGAGATATATAAGAACAAAAAGCCATTCCCCAATAGATAAATGGGCAAAAAATATGAACAGATTTTAAAGGAAGAAATCCAAGCTATCAACAACCATATGAAAAAAAAATACTCTAAATAATTAGAGAAGTGTAAGTTAAAGCAAATAAAAATTTCTTCCTCAAATCCAATAGATTTGAGGATGACAAAAGATGACAAAAAAAGGGAAAATGACAATTGTTGAAGGGAGTGTAGGAAGTTAGGCACATTAAGTTGGGTAGATCTATAAACTGGTCCAGCTATTCTGGAGACCCATTTAGAACTATTCCCAAAAACCCACTAGACTGAGCAAACCCTTTGACCTAGTGAAGCCCCTGTTCTGCATATACCCCAAAGAAATCAAAAAGTGGGGGAAAGATCCATACGTACAAAACTATTGATAGTAGCCCTTTTTGTTTTAGTAAAGAACTAAAAACTAAGGAAGTTACTATCAATTGAAGAAAGGTTGAGCACTCTATTACATATGAATGTAATGGGATATTACTGGACCATAAAAACTGGTGAAAGGGATGGGTTCCGAGCAACTTATGTGAACTGATGCAGAATGCAATGAGCAAATCCAGAAGAACAATTCGTACTATAACAGCATTATAAATAAAAACAACTTTGAAATATTTAAGAACTCTAATTAATGGTAATAACCAACCACAGTTCCAAAGGACTAATGATAAAGCATGTTTATTCACCTTTTACAGGAAACATCTACTAGCCTCTACCAATAAACTAGGAAAGCCAAAGAAAAAATTTTCTTCTGTTTATTCACTCAGGGAATGACATACTCCACAGCAGATGATGGAAACATGTGTCTTTCACAATTCAGCTAGTAGTTCATACATTACATGAGACAAATCAACATGATAACTGCTTATCATAGTATAGAGGGAATACAGGGGCAAAAGGGGTGTGCTCATTAAGAAGAATGTTTATCATTAGCTACAGAAGATTGCAAAGGGATTTGTCTTTGTTAGTATAGCTAGTTCACTTAATCAAAAAATACCATTTATCATCTGTCAGACTAGTTAAGGGAGGGAAACATCCTTTAGGTTATCAAGAAAATTTTTTTCTAACAATTAAATCTTTTAATATCAATTAAAGGAACAAAGAAAACACTGAAGGGAACCATATATTGTAATTAGTCCTGCAATTTAGTCAAAGGTCATACACAGCAAAATGGCTAATACAGAGCAAAATAGAATCAGTTAGTTATGTCTTCCCCAAAGTCCACTTTCATCACGCCTCTTCACAGAGAGGTGATTAGATTCAAGATGCAGGATGAGACATATATTTTTGACATGGTTAATATGTGAATATACTTTGCTTGACTATTTATAATCTGTTACAAGGACTTTGTATTATTTTTTCAGAAAGAATAGACAAAAAAGAAAGTAAAAAAAAAGAAACAGAGTCATTGAGTAGTTCTTAAATGCACAGAGAGTACAGAAGGAAGTCGGAAAGAATCACAGTCAAGAAGGATAGCATTGAAAGTTGTCTCATGTATACATATGTATGTATATATATACATATATAACTATATATTATATGTATATGTATTTAATGTTATATAAATGTTCATTATAGATCTATTGATCTATCCATAGGTATGTGCCTGGAGCACCTCTATAAATTTCCAGAGACTCGGGTCATGTTGACTCAGCACTTGATCTCTCTGGGAATGAAAAACCTCCTAACTGCTTCTAACTATGAGGAGGCTGAGAACTAAAAGGGCTTGTTGCTTTGATATAACAAAGCTGTCCCCTTGTTAGCCATTGATTAGTCAATGGCTAGTGGATATTTAAAAGAAAGTGACTCCAATCCTCAATTCTTTTCCCTCCTGACTGCAAAATGTCTGAACTTTTCATGACGTTTACTATAAAGGGCAGGGTAGGGGTGGCACACAATGGGGTAGCTAGGAAGGATAGATGGATAGAGCTCCAGGCCTGAAATTAGAAAGGCTCATCTTCCTGAGTTCAAATCTGACCTCAGATACTTACTAGATGTGTGACCCTGGGCTAGTCACCTAACCCTATTTGCCTCAATTTCCTCATCTGTAAAATGAGCTGGAAAAGGAAGTGGCAAACCATTCCAGCTCCAAATGGAGTCATGAAGAGTCAGGCACAACTGAAATGACTAAACAGAAACAACAACAAATCTAGAAAAACTTGAACCTAAGTTTTGGGTTGCCAATTTCATGCTTGTCTTTTCTTGATCTTAAATGAATGAATATATCCCAAGAAAGACATGTCCAGGCTTGGAGATGACCTTGTGATTTTAAGAAGTCCGGAAGTCCTAGGACCTTTTGTTAGAGGTAACTTGAGACAAGGGGAGGTACCTCCATCCATTTCTCTAGTACTCCTGAAGATGACCACCAAGCTTTGTCCAAGCTTGGCCCATTTTATCAGAAGACATTGACTGGGAGTTGTTTTGACAGTGAAGAGCAAAGTGAAATGTGAAATACCAAATCAGTAGTTCCACAACTGTTTTATGTACTGATGAGATTTAAATATGGGCCTCCCAAGAAATTCTAATTAATTTGCTGAATCTTCTTTAAGTAGTACTGTTGAGAGAAGTGATTTTTTATTATATTAATAACTAATTATTAAATTAGGATTGAGGTTTTTCCTTTCTACTTCCTGAATCTAACCTAGGTGAATTTCTACCCTTATGAAATAAGTCCATGAAATTGTATACATCCATGGTAGCCTAGGGAACCTAGCTTATGAAGGAGAAAATCAACCATCATGGTCTAGATAGAAATGAATTCCTTTGTCCAAATTGTTAGAAGTGGCTGAGTCTCATGATCAAGCCATGTTCTCAGCAGGAAGGACTGAAGATTTTTAACCCACCATTCTGTAACTGGTTTTAGTTGGCCTAGAGAAGAAACCGTTTTTTATTGGTTATATAACTAACCTCAAAAGGGCCTGAGTCAGCTCTGGCCATGCTCCTTGCTGAATTTCTACCTATGGTAGTAAGATGACACCTTCACTCACTGTTGGATAAGAGAACCAAACTGTAAAAAGAAGGATCTGTGGGGCCTACTCTCCTCCTCCCAGATCATATAACCCCCAAGGAGTGTGCCTGAGTTGTCAGCCTTTTTAATTTTTTTCTGTTCTAGGTGCAGAGACTAAAATATTCAATCCTGGGCATTTCAAAGGCCTAGAATGTGAGCCATTGGAATTCAGGAGTCCTAGAATCCAGGTCAGGTGTTGTAGCCAACTCAAAACAGAGCCAACATCTTCATTGACCTTCAGGACTCCAGCCACTAAAAGCCTGCAAGGAGTTGAACCTTCATAGGGGGCATTAGGTCACAGAGGTATTGAGGAAAATGTTTTTACATTTGTTCTTGCTATATCTTTTAAGTAAATATCCCTATGCAAAAGACAGCTAATGTTTAAGTGGGTCAGAGAAATAAGGGGTGCTAGTCATTGAGCCCCTAAAATGAGTAGAACATAGCTAGTATGGATTCCAGCCATTAGATTAGAAATACCCCACAAATGCTTTAGAAGTCTGAGGTGCAATGGAGCATACTGGTCCTGAGGGAGTATGGCCAGAGAACACATATCACATATGCATCACATTAGCTCCAAGCAAAAATCTTAATTTTACTTATTGTTCAGTTGTCTGATTCTTTGTGACCCCATTTAGGGTTTCCTTGGCAAAGACACTAGAGTGGTTTGTCATTTCCTTCTCCAGCTCATTTTACAGATGACAGAGCTGCAGCAAACCAGCTTCAGTGACCTGCCCAGGGTCACACAGCTAGTATGTGTCTGAGGCCAGATTTGAATTCAGGGAGATGAGTCTTCCTGATTCCCATTCAGTATTCTATCCACTGTACCACCTAGTTGCCCACCCTTTAAACATACTATTTGCACCAAAAATATTTAAGTGAATATCTATAATAGATTATGGGGGCTGTTAATGAGCTGGAGAAGGAAATGTCTAACCACTCCAGCATCTTTGCCAAGAAAACTTCAAATGGGGTCACAAAGAGTTGAACACAACCAAAAAACAACCAAATGACAATAACAACAAATAACCAATACCACATAGTGAACAAAGATTCATGAAAACCTGAGTTCCAGTCCAGATTCTGACAAGTCCTGGTTTTGTGACCCCTGACCAATACACTGCAAGTGCCTTCAGGCAACTCTTTAAACCTGTAAATTGGTGAACATATGTAAATTTTTCTTTGGTGGAATCTCCTGGTGAATGATTGTTTTCTATACCATCTAAAGATGATTGGGGTGGAGAGAGGAGATGAATGGGAGGGGGAGAAGATGCAGGAGGGGAAGCAATTGTAAAATAAGGATATATTAACTTTCTTCTATTCAAAACTTACTCTGATACTTCATTTTGGTGCTCAGGTGACCCCATGCTCATCAAAAGCTATTTTAGCAGAAAGGGAGCTTTAGTATGGATTGAAAAGACTTTGGGTATGGATTTGGTGATAGATTCTCTCTATTATCTGAGAACCAGTTAGCAAAACTGAAGGAGGCTCAACAGATTGGCTCCAGGGTGATGAATGTTTCAGTTGCAACTACTCTCAAGAATAATCTATTAAGCTGTAGAGAAATTATGATCTTTGTAGGTGGAGAGGGAACTTACTTTACTGAATCATAAAGCCTTGAGGTAAGTATAAACTTTCTACGAGAGATTCACTTGAAATTAGTCTATTTTTTGTCTCATGCTGTTCTTTTATGGTCATTCATTGTGTTATTCCTCTTTCAATGTATAAAAGGACATCAGAAGTTCCTGAACATCTTCCTTATTTTCAACTACTTCCTACATCAAGAAGGAAAGCCTCAGGTTGATATCTCTGAGGCATATTTTATCACATCATCTGCTTGTCACAGGTCAATTGGCAGGTTGATCTGAAGAGGCTGAGTTGTACCCTTAGGGCACTCCTACTACCTGCCCACAGATTTTGAGACAGAGTCCCCATCAATGAATCTGCTTTCTCTAAACCAAGGGTTCTTAATAATTTTGTTCTTTTATGTTGTGGATCACTTCAACAGTCTAGTAAAGTCTATGGAAAGACTTCTCAGAATATTTTTAAATAATTGAGGGAAATTAGAGATTAGTGAAAATAAAAATTTTTCCATACATGTTCACCCCTGAAGTTCATAGATCCCAGGTTAAGAACTGTCACAAACAGACAGATGTAAGAAAATACCTGAATTCCAGTTCCTTACAATGTAAATTACTGGGATTCACATTAATTGACTGCAAGAATTACCCCAGTTCCACAATCATAGCTCTCTCTCCTATGTACATAATCTACTTCAGTTGTGTTTTTCCCTAGAATCTAGATAGTCAGTCTCAATATCACCAGCTAGCAGAGGTTATAACTTAAATAGTCAATCTAGTCTTAAATAGCTTTCCAGTTATTCCTTGTCCCTGGAAAGGATTATAAATAACTGCAGTTCAGCAACTGACCGGTAGCTGTGGCACCTACATTCTGGCTTCCCAGCTCACATTTCCTGAATAGTTTCATTATCTTTGTCCTATAGCTTAGTAGAAGGCTTAGAATCATTTTAACTTCCTCTGAACCAGCTTCACTCATTCAACTCCTTCCATGATTGTGATAAGCATGCCAAATGGAAGATCATTTGTATCACACTTGCTTTTGTATCAGGAAGCATTTTTCCTTGTGCTGAATCAAGGGTGGCCCTATAACTATCCCTATAGTTGGATCAACATGCAGTATAGAGCCCTGGTTTCTCTCTAATTGCTTAAGTTACTCTGTCAGGGCTTTTGACAGCCCCATAATTTTTCCTCATTTCTATCATCATCACTCTCATTTACCATATTAAACTTCTTCATTTTTACTGTTATTTTTCTTCATTTAGGATCATAGTTTTCAAATTGGACCTTAGAGGTCACATAATTCAACCCTTTCATTTTAAGATGAGGGAACTGAGGCCAAGAGTCATGATTTTCCTAAGGTCAGACAAATAATAAGCATTAGATTCAGGACTTAAACCCAGGTCCTCTGATTCAAAATCCCCTGTAACACATGGCCTCAACTTCATCACATTCAAAGTAAACAACTTTAGCTCTATCCCTAGATTTTTTTTTTTTT
>WOXC01010135.1:25000-92004 GCA_011680675.1 Gymnobelideus leadbeateri | reverse complement strand
GCAGAGAGGCTTGGACGAGCTGTTTCTACTCCGCCATCTTGGCTCCGCCTCACTTTTAAGGATCACTTTGGCAGCTGCCTTGAGTGGGGAGAGACTTGTGCCAGGGACCAGCAGGCTCTTGCTCTAGTCTAGGTACAAGGCAGTGAAGGCCCTTATCAGGGAGAGAAGGGGATGTGGATATATAAGAGATATGTCACTTGAAGGTAGAGAGCATAAGACTTAACTACAAATTAGACTATGTGGGGTGCATGTGGGTGAGTTGATCCTCAATTAAGTCATAAAGGCCTAAGTTTTCTTATTCCTCTTATAAAAGTGAGGATAATAAGGGAGGCCTGAATTACAAATTTCTTCTCATTCCTTGGAGAGTTTTTTAAAGTCTCACTATATTGATACAGCCTTATTTTGAGAACATCTCTGATACAAAGAAGCTATAAAGTGACTTAAATCAGAAAACATATTCATAAGCAAATATAAGACCATTGGTCTGGAGCTGGGAGAGACCTTAGGAGATGCCTATTCCAGTCTTCTTTTCTTACTGTGAAGGAAACTGAGTCCCCCGAATTTGGATAGGTAATAAATTGTGCAGATGTGGGATTAAAACTCAGGTCCCATAGCTCAAAATCTAGTGTTTTTTCTGCTACACACACTGTCTTGCTCCTCTGATCCTTAATGTCTAAGGGTGTTGGATCAGGAATGCTTTAAGAAGCAACCACAGAGGGTTTTGACCTGAGCTTTCAGATACATACTTTGAGTGACAAGGGGGTAGCCCCTTGGAAGAAGTACCATACTGGAAGCAGAGCTGGGGCTGCCTCTGAAATGCCTTTCTATTAAAGATTTAACCCTTTACTGACAATGAACTCCCTTCCATTGGGAAGAGCACTGAGCACTGCCACAGAACATACTGTAAGATGGCCAAGAGAGGGACTCAGACACATCTAGTTTCTTCTGACTGTCTTCCCACTGGTTACTGCACCTGTGAAGAGATAAGTCAGTGTATTTTATCCTCAGGAGACCTCTGCAGAAGGTCTCTTAAAGGCACTAAGCTTGGATCCACCTTTCCTTCCCCTGTAGTTTATAACTTGGTTTATGGTGCCAAGCATCTCAGCTACTCCCTTCCAGTCCTCTTGCTCTCTTCACCTTAGTGCTCCCTAGACAGCCCCTACCACCTCCCTAAGCTTGCCATGGTCTGCACCCCTTCTTGAATACTTGGCACCTCCCCCCACAGTCTTTCACGTTATCGTAGTACCTAGCACAGCAACTGATCTGGAGTAGTTAATCAAAATTTGTTAAATGAACGGCTGCCATAAAACTGAGGCTCTTGTAGAATTTCTCTGTGGAACCATACATACACCCGTTTCTTCCTCAGGCTTTCTTCTTTATGAGTCTCCCATTCATCTTGAGGTGTCTTCCTTTTTTCCATTTGATCACACCAATCAATTTTTCTGAACTTTTGGAAACTGGCTCCCCTAACTTACATTATTGATTTGTTGTTTAAACACGACCCAAAACAAATCAGCTATATTCTTCAGAAGTTATAGGAATGTGCATTACTTTTCTCTGAAAGGCTAAGAGCATTTTATCTTTCTCCTTCGGATGTATATATGCTCAGAAGCATGTGCCTCCCTTGGTAAGTCAGTATTAGGTCATGAGAGGGGTTAGGCAGGCCGACACTGTTTCTAGCCTTGGAATTGGAGGGAAGAAGGATCCCTATGAGGCCCTATTCCTAGAGATAGAAGGTGAGCGTTAGTCCTAGAAAGTTAATAAACTCTGGGGATACTATTATTACCCCCATTTAACGTAAGAGGAAACTGAAGCAGACAGATGTCAAGTGACTTGCTCAGGGTCACACAGCTAGTAAGACTTTGAAGGATTGAAAAATTCAGGTCCTCCTGAATCCAGGCTCAGCACTCTCGCTACTGCACTGCCTAGCTGCCCCTAACACTCCCTAAAATGTGCAAGGCCATCTTACAGACTCTTATGATAGCTGTTAACCCTTCCATTTAGTTTTCCCAGACCTGAACTTCTTTTGAAGGCATTTGTCTCTTCTCTGATAAGCATTATTAGTACCAAAGCTTAAATTAGTGCTCCTTCAATAAAACCTAAGCTTTTAGAGAGTTATCTTTGCTTGATTCTTTGTATTTGTGTCTCTGGAATCGGAAACAGTTCCTGGCACATAGTAGCCACTCAATAAATTAATGTAAATTGATTTTTTCTTTTGTTTTGGAGGGGAGAAGGTAGGGGTTAAGTGACTTGCCCAAGGTCACATGACCAGTAAGTATTAACTATCTCAGGCCAGATTTGAACTCGGGTCCTCCTGACTTTAGGTCCAGTGCGACACCTAACTGCCCCAATTGATTTTTAAAATACTAACTAATAACCTTACTTGTTTTAAAGTTAAGAATAGGTCTTTATTCACTTTTTTGATGGGACAAGGGGAGGTCCAGTATACCAATTTGATCAGTGTGGGGAATTGCTGGTGTGTAAACTCATTCCACTGATTCATATGAACAACTCATATAACTAATGGTATAGAAAGTTGCTTGGGGACACAGAGATATTCAGTGACTTGTTTGTGATGACACGAGTGGTATGTATCAGAAGCAATACTTGACTCAATAGGTCTCCAAGCTCCAAGGCCAGCCCTTTGTTGCAGTTTCATCCAGAAAATACAATTTTAAATTATTATTAATTTATATTAAATACTAATATTAAAATACTCTCTTTGATTCCATATAATGGCACATGGAAGGAGGGACACTGGAGTGGGAGACTCAGGAAAGGAGAGGGGATGATTAATATAGAAAATTAAATGAGGGGGTACAGCAGGAAAGAAGGAAAGCAAAGGAGTTCAACGGAAGGGGGTCAGGAGAGGGACTCAGGTTCTGAGATTAGCATTAATTGGAGATGAACTGCTTTTGTCACACTCCACTGTTCACTTGGGGCTTAGGCTTCATAGTAAGTTGTCACCTGTAATCATTTCCCTTTGAAATATCCATTAGCTGATTATCCACTTTTCACAGCTCAGAGACTCAGAACTGAATGGCATGCTAAGTACAGCAGCCCACCGGGGAGGGAATTAGGGCCTAAGCTATGGTGATTCACTAGAGCATCCAGGCTGTGGCTAGAGCACCCATGACAGGTTAGGCAGTTTTAAAGGTGCAGAATATCCTTCTCCCCCTACATTCACACACTGCCTATGTCTCTATTTTCTAAAATACTGATTTTTTTTTCCTGTTGCAAAGATGGAAACAAGACAATGACTATAAACTGCTTGGAAAGTAAAGCTCTACATCAAGGGTTCTGAAAATCAAATCTGGGACCTTACTTTTAAAAAATTATTTTCCAGTAAAATTAGGTTCTCTTGTAATCTTTTGAGTTTTACTTTAAACATTTAAAAATACTATTCTGAGAAGGATAAATCTACCCTAACCTGGTGGAATTCATGGCAGTGAAGGTCATATTTAATGCTTTCAATCCTTTCAAATAATAATAGCATTAAGTATAAGCTATTGTTATTATTATTTGAAAGGAATGAAACCATTTTAAAGCATTTTAAGAAACCCTCTATATGTGGTTCAACAGGGACTTTATTTCATCTAGCTAAGTTTTTTTTTTTTTTTTTGCCTTTTGAAGGGCAATTGGGGTTAAGTGACTTGCCCAAGGTCACAGGGCTAGTTTTTGTGTTAAGTGTCTGAGGCCATTTTTGAACTTGGGTTCTCCTGACTACAGGGCTGGTGCTCTATTCACTGTGCCACCTAGCCCCCCCACCCCTCCCACCTAAGCTATTCTACCAGGAAAACTGAATGAAGGTCATGGTAGGTAAAGTTTGAGTAACTCAGTAAACTGAGTCCCACCATTCTTCAGTGGAGGTGAATGGCACACGTGCATTGTAGATCATTTCTCATTCCTCTCTACCCTTCTTCCCAAATCCAGATCTTGTGCTTTTAGATGGCTTCATTTCTTTTTGTTTGATTAAGGCTCCAGAAATGTAATGCATCTTAACTGAAAATGTAATGACAGTAAATCTCAGTAAAGGGATGGGAAGCTTTTAGGAGGAGTAGAACTCTGATATTTGGAGGTCAGATGGCCAGTCAGCTGTTTATTAGGTGACTATTGGGTACCTGGCATTGCATTGAGCTTAGCTGGGGGATACAGAGGAAGGCAAAAACAGTACCTACCCTCCAGGAGAGTACATTCTAAAAGGGGAGAGGACATGTAAATAACTAGGTGCCTGTAAGATAAAGAGTAAAGGGAAGGGTGAGTAAGACATTAGAAGATAAAGGGTCTGGAAACTCTTCTTGCAAGTGGGATTAGAGCTGAAGGAAGAGCTTGAAGGAAGCCTGAAAGGTCAGAGGTGGGGGTGAGGAGGGAGAACATCCAAGGCACAGGGTTCTGTTCTGCTTGTGCAAGAGTGTGGAGAAAGGAACTGGTGAGTCATGTGAAAGGGCTAGTAAGAGTAGTTCAGTATCGCTGGATTCCAGGGTGTACAGAAGTTTAAGAAGACTAGAGAGGTAGGAAAGGGGCAGATGCCAAACTGAAGATTTCTTATTTGATCCTCAAAGTGATAGGGAGTCATAGGAACTCACTCTGCAAGTGGAGGAGGTCAGACCTCTTCTTTAGAAAACCACTTTGGTTTCCGAGTGGAGAGTGGATTGAAGAAGGGAGAACCTTGAAGCAGACAGACCAATTAGAAGATTGATTCAGGAGTCCAGCTGGGAGTTGGTGACAGGGGTACTGGATGCACTTTGCAAAGTTTATGAGTGTGTGTCCTTGCTAGATAATACTGTGGGATGGTGAGCTGTTTGGGAATAGAAAGACTGTGAATAATACCCTGTATCTGGACCTGGTACTGATGAGAAAAATCAGCTAAACTGCATACTATTTTTGTTACTAGTTTGGCTATGCTCCCTGTTAAAGAATAGTATTTTCATGAAGATGTAAAATCTTTAGGCTTTTTCAGACACTTCCCAGTGATCCAAGGACTATTATCTATAAGAAGATCTAGCAGCAAAGGAGTTAGCCTGCTGATCAATTAGGTTGTTAAATCAATTAGGTTTATGTCCTTTGTGGAATCTGGAAATGACAAAAGAAAGTTCCCTCTGGCTGGTTTCAGTTGTAAAACATGCAGGGGTAGAGATTTGCCAGGAAAGAGTCAATTTGTCAGTGAGTTAGAAAGTTTATCCCCATGCCCCCAAGGAATTTCCAGCCTAGGACATTATATAATGTATCTAAAATTGTTAAAGGTGGAAAGAGGATGGATTTTACATAGAATGAGTGAAATTCTACTGTTAACAAATGACTAAGGTAAAGATTTTTTCCTTATTTCCCCTTTAAAAACATTTAGATATGGGGGTTAATCATTGTGGTCACATAGTGATTAGATAAGGACTGAACACTTAGATGGACCATCACCTTCTAATTTGAGAGTTGGTGGGGAGAGGAAGAAAGGAAAAGCTCTCAATCACACAAATCCTTGAAAAGGGACATTCTTGACCACCCTTACCATTTGGATGCCCAAAGGTCACCAGGTCCAGAATATCAGAAACTGCGCTGAATTAATTTAAAAAGTCTTGATTTACTAAAAGCTAGGATTCATTTCAAATGATCCTTTTGTAGTTAGACATGTGGTGGCTATCAGCTCTTGGAGTTTTGAATATCAGATTTTATGTACATACTCTATGTTTATGATGTTTTGGAATTTTATCCCACTTCTCCAGAAGGAATCTTCCTTTATTTCCCATCAGTTTTGGTGTAACTAAGCCTGCTTAAAAACTCCTGTATAAACAGTTTGGGATTACTGGAAGCTTAAAAACAAAGCAAAACAAAATGAAAACCTTTACCAGGCAGGAGAGCTGATTTTGACACAAATACAAAAAACTCCTCCTGGCCAGAGTTAATACAAGGCTAAAGAATTGCATTTAGGAATCTTTGTACAGAGCTGAGGTCAAACATTTTTTATGCTTTGTTGGTATTTTACTGTTACTATAAAATGGGGTAGCCAAGATCTATAAAAAGGAAACCAGATTGTGTATTCTGAACAGTTTAATAAAACAAAACCTCAAGCCTTTAGATTTTCTTCAGTGGTTAATACAATGCATATTCTTGGCAGAGCCTAGCTCCCATCTGTTGGTTGTACTCTGGTTCATAGACTTGGTGTGGGTAATAAGATTATAAAACATGTCTCTTGCTTGCCAGCTACCACACACTAATAATAATAGTAGTCATAATTCATTGAAATCTTGGAGTTTTAGATTTTACTCGTTTTGTTTATTTATTTTTAATTTAAGAGGGTTAAAAACAAAACTTACAAATGTTGAAAAGAAACGGGGTCGTCATCTACAGGCTCCTGGAGACAAAAGAAACAAAAGTACTGTCCACTTAATCAGGATTGAATAATTCGTCTAGTTCCTTCTTTTGGTTACTTCTAAAACCCTCAGTAACATTCCCAAATTCTTATCAGAACATTTAGGAAAAAAATAAATCCCAGAATCAAACCGTGATGGATGTAGGAGTGGTAAGGTTTTGATACAGAAAAGGAAAAAACAACAAAACAGGTGGTTCGTATTTTTGGTATACAAGGATTAAAAAATGACCGATTCACATTCTAACAGGATTGTCATTTTTAAGGCTGTAGGGGAACAGAAGAAATTTCAAGTTGGAAATTTGGAGTTTTATCTCAGATAATTTCTCCTGAAGGAAACTTTTACTTTTGTTGTTGTTGAGTTATTTCAGACTCTTATGTTCGACTCTTCAGGACCCCATTTGGGGTTTTCTTGGCAAAGATAGTTACTGTGGCCTGCCATTTCCTTCTCCAGATCATTTTACAGGTGAGGAAACTGAGGCAAACAGGGTTAAATGACTTGCCCAGGGTCACACAGTATCTGAAGCTGGATTTGAACTCAGAAAGATGAGTTTTCCTGATTCCTAGCTCAGTGCTCTACCTACTGTAGCACCTAGCTGACCTTTATTATTTCCACTGATTTATTTATTATTTTATTTTTTATTTATTATTTTATTATTTCCACTATTTATTTATTTCCACTGATTTTGAAGTAAATTTTGTTGTTGCTGCACTTTCTGGATTCTATGTAGGTAGAAATTAAATTTAAGCTAATTTGAGGCAGGTCTGCAGGACTTTGCAAACAAGGTTTCTTTCAGTTTGTGTTCAAAGATGAAATCCTAGAGTGGGTGTTCTTAACCTTTTTTTTTTAATGTTAGATAACTTTTAGAAGGCTGGTAAAACCTGTGGACCTGGTCTCAGAATAATGTTTATAAATACATAAATAAAATACATAGTATGCAAAGGAAACCAATTTTATTGGGAAAAGTTATAAAAATATTAAAAAAATTGTGGACACCAGGTTAAGAATCCCTGTCCATAAGAGGGATTAATGATTGTTACTTGTGTGTAAATGTGGCTAGAACTTTGGAGCTACTTCTGAATTTAAGATTTGGGGAATCAGGGGCGGCTAGGTGGCGCAGGGAGTAGAGTGTCGTAGAGTGTCAGCCCTGGAGTCAGAAGGACCTGAGTTTGGATCTGGCCTCAGACAGTTAACGCACACACAAATAAAAACCTAGCCGTGTGCCTTGGACAAGTTACTTAACCCCAATTGCCCTCCAAAAACAAAACAAAACAAAAAAAAAAGATTTGTGCGCGCGTGCGCGCACACACACATAGCTTTTTGAGTTCAAATTTTTCTTATTGTGCACTGTGAATTTAAAAAAAATTAACGAGAAAGTTCATCAGCATTTGGAGGTGGTAGTGTCTCAAACCGTATAGGGCTATTTCTGAAAGGAAGAGAAGGCTTCATTGAGGTGGAGGTGAAAAGGGAATGTATTCCATGAAGATCCGGTGATAATACTAGGTGATCGATTCAGAGACATGGGATGTTATGTGTGAGGAACAGGGAAGGCCAGTTTGCTAGGATGCTAGACGCTAGGCTGGACAGGTACTTGGGGACCAGGCTTGTAAATGGCTTTAAATACTAAACCAAGGACTTTATATTTGGTCTTAGAGGTAGCAGGGAGCTTTGAGTAGAGAAGTGACATCATCATAGTTGGGTTTAAGGAAAATCACTTTGGCAGCTGGCGTGGATGATGGATGGTGTATCTGCAGGGTGGCCAATTCAGAGGTTGTTGGAAAATATAGATGAGGGGTGCTTAGGGTTTGTAGAGAGAAGGGATCGTGTGTGACTTGCTGTGGAGGTAAAAATAGATTCAATTGATTCGTTATATTGGAGAACCAGTTAACTTCTATGAGACTTAGTTTCCTCATCTTGAAATGAGAAGATCTAGGTGACTTAGTCTTTTTAAACTCTAGATCTCTGATTCTATATGTCAATACAATGTTGTATCTAAATTGGAGGTTTTAGGCTTATCAACCTTGAAAAAATGTCCCAACCCTCCTTCTAACTGGATATCGGAATCCCACTTTTTGGTACATGAAAAATTAAATAAATGGATATTGAGTTTATATAGAATAGTAGACTCCTGTTTATGAGGCTTTAAGTTCAATCAGTCAGAGTTTTGGCTGTAGTACTAACTTGTGATTCACTTTCATAAAGGCATTGCAAAGGCCTTTCTTCAGAATGATCAAAAAAAGATTAAATGACATTCAGTATAGATTTCTTGATTGTATTCTAGACCTTTTAAGCCACATCAAGTCAACAAGCATTTATTTAGCTGCCAAACACTGCAAAGTGCTGGGGACACAAAGGACAAAAACAAACCCTGCCCTCAGGGATCTTCCATTCTCATGGGGAAGGTAACATGAAAATTGGCACTATAGTCGATAAGTTAAGCACAATATCCAGTTAATCATAAAAGTCACATCCACTCTTCATTCTTTTATTTTGAGTTCCCAGTTTTCTTCCTCCCTCCCTCCCCTTTCCCTTCCTTAAGAAGGCAAGCAATTTGATACAGATTATGCAGGTACAGTCATGCAAAACATTTCCATGTTAGCCTCTCACTGTTCATGCTTGATACTTAAGAATAGCTCACATTTATATAATACTTAAAAATTTACAAAGCCCTTTCATCACCGAAACCCTGTAAGGTATGTCATACACACATTATCCCCGTTTTGTAGATGAGGAAACTGAGACTCAAATTAAGTGATTTAGATAGAGTTCATTGTATTATGTTTCTTAAATCTAATGCCACACCTATCCCTTAGTGCCATTCTGCTGCAAGAAAACTTTAAAGCAGGCATATAAAAAGGTGTATTCTTTCTCAAACATTGTGGATAAAGAAATCATATATGCCATCAGGATTGGTATGTTTTAATTTTGCCAACTTTGGTAGAATTTTATGGGAAAAAAACTCATACCAGAACTTCCCTTTTTTGCCAAAGTTAAAAATTGAAAGTCACAGCTTAACAGTACTAGGTTGCTGGTATTAAAAACAAGATATCAGACAAAATGTTGTTAGTCAGGTACTATATAAAATAATCCACTTTTAGTACTGAAAGGGACCTTTGAGATTATGCCATCCAAGTCCCCCTCATTTTTTCCAATGAGTAAACTTAGTTTTTTGGAGATTCAGTAGCTTGCCAAGCTCACACAACTAAGACATAGAGGCAGAGTTTGAAATCTGTTCCTTGGACTTCAATTACATCAGTCTTTGCACGGTACCACATGGATGAATCTTACCTTCTGTTCCATGTGTTTTTATACACACACACACACACACACATATTGTATTTAAGATTTCCTTGTCTGCCTTGCTCCTTCAGGTCCGGGTTCAAGTTTTGTCTTTACCCATAGTCTTGAGATTTGAGAAGCATCTCAGTCTGGTAGAATTCCTAACAGCATCCCTCCACACCCCCCCCCCCCCATTTTCTATGTTTTTGACTATTGCTTTTTTGTTAGTCTTCTAAGTATTGACAGAACTCTCAAGAGAGATGTCATTCTTGGTGATGTTACTTAAAAGAAAAAAAATGATCACATTGTTTCTTACCTTTATTCTGTCTTCCCTATACACTAGTCGTATGGAAAGTTTCTTTATTCTCTGCTACTGCATGAAAATATATTGTATCTTGTTTAGGGAATGGCTTAACAAGTTGTGCCGTATGATTGTTATGCTATACTCTTGTGCTAAAAGGAATGATGAATAGGGTGGTTTCAGAAAAACATGGCAAGACTTATAATAGAAACTGATGCAAAGGAGAGTGAGAAGAACCAGGAGACCATCACACAGTGTTGTAATGATTATCAGCTTTGAAAGACTACTCTGGTCAGTATGTAGTGATCGAGACAATTCCAGAGGATTCACTGGTGAAAGAGAGGGAACTGATAAACTCTGAGTGCAAATTGAAGTATAATTTTCTCACTCTTTATTTTTCTTGTGCTTTTTGTTGAAATATGACTAATATGGAAATATCTTTGCATGACTTCACATGTGTGATTGATATCATATTGCTTACCTTCTCAGTGGTTAGGGGAAGGGGTAGGAAGGAGAGAGAGAGAGAAGTTAAAACTGAAAATCTAAAAACAAAAGAATGTGTAAAAATATTAAAGGAAAAATAAAAATATAGTACTTTGTTATTAGGAAAAGTATTTGAGCAACAGGTGGAAAGTGCTTTAGAAAGCCAGTCTGAGACCTTGGAAGTTCCAACAAAAGAAAGAACTTTTAAAATTCTAATAGGCAGCTGAGAAACTGTTACCATGGACAGTTACTCCCTTCTTGGGGGATTCCATGCCTCCTTATTGTGAAGCTGGGATGCACGTGGCCTCATCCACATTTGAGGCAGTATCTTATCCAGCATTTTTTTGGTCAATTCCAAGAGCAGACTGTTCTACTCCTGATACAAGGAAGAATGTATACAATAGGAGAAAACAAGAATTGACTACAAGTTTTAGAAGAATGACAGATTAGGAAAAGGAGTAGAGTTAATTATGCTACAAGACCCATCAACTTGTCTAAAATTATTCTAGCAGGTAAGATGCAGTTGATTAAAAATTTCTCTCTCCAAGACGGAAGTCTCAAGTTTTAGATGGGGTATGATAATGTTGCATTAACTTCATAAAGCATAATACAGAAATCAGCAGTTGTATTTGGATTTGGGAAAGGAGGTCCCTAACTGTTCTCAGAATAATGTTTTAAAATATGTAACATAAAATATATAGGATTATAAATACTGAATATGCTTATTAGAGTGCTAAAATAACATGTTTATAGACCCTATTTTCAGAATTTGTACATTTAGTACAAATTCAAGTCTGTAATCTGTTTAGAATATAATTTAGTGAATTTTCACAATTTTATGAGAAATCACAGTACTTGAAATTAACTGCCCAGCTCTAGCCAGTACTACTGTTTTTAATCAGTAAAATCGTCTTTTTTTTTAAACCCAACATTTACTTTGGTTACTGCTTTATCACTTATGAACATGTGCATGATTTGTCCTGTGCATTCCTTTAGTAAAGACTTTTGTGTTGAAATCAAGAAATGACATCTATGTGGTTTATGAAACGAAGAATGAAACAGAGTTGACCTGCAGGCCAGAAAGAACTGCGTTCAAGTCCTATTTCTGACACACAGTGACTGGGTGACCTTAGACAAGTTACTTAATAACCTTGGAGTTCTCTAGGCAACTTTCTGAGACTCTTAAGTTGGAGAAAAGGTGCCCAACCTGTGTTGTTAGAGAGTTCAGTAGAAGGTCCCTGTACTGATGAAATCACAATCTAGTCCTTAACCTGTCTTTATGTGGTAGACATTATAGTAAAGATCATATTCCTTGGATTGGGAACTCAGTACATAATTACTTAGTACTACATGATTACAGTTTAAGAGATACCTAGGACTGTGGCGTGTTTTCTTTCTCTCTCTTTTTCTCTCCTTTCTTCCTTCATTCCTTTCTTTCTCCCTCCCTCCTTCCTTCCCTCTCTCCCTGGACTATTGGATTGAGATGTACTTCAGGAACTATTTAAATAGTTTGTGATCCTTTTTATTTTATTTATTTGTAATGATACAGGTTGTTTTCTTGATCTGAAGAACTACTCAAAAAATTAAATAGAAACATGGGCACATCAGTGTGGATAGTTCCTTTATAGTGATGCAGAATGCAGCTCCGCCATTCTTGTCTATCTGTGCTCAACCATAAGTTTGCCAGAGGGGCCTCCCATTGTTCTGAGGGATCCTCTTGACATCTTAAGAGTTCCATTTGAGAGCACATGGGATGTCTATTACTTACTCTCCCTTTGCAACTAGTCTAGTTTCTTGGTTGATCATGTTTCTTTGATGAGATCTTTTATTCCAGATTCATAAATCTGAAAAATTAGGGGAGATTGTCTCATAATAAATAGGAGGTGCATTTTAAATTTGAACTTATTTCTTAATTTGTTTTATTCCATTTTAACAGATGAAGAACCCTGAGAATCGCCATGCCATGGGCTCCCAGTACAGGATGCATTCTTACTATCCTCCTGCCTCGTACCTGAGCCAGAGTGTGTCGCAGATCTTTGCTTTTGAAGACAGCCCATCTTATTCTGAAGCAAAAGCAAGCGGTAGGTGCCTAGCCACCCAGATCTAATTTTAGGTGGAGAAGAAAATGTCTCACACTGAAGGAATAGTCATTCACTAACTGGATAAGATTCAATAGTGTTGGAAAGTTTTGTCATAGAGTAATTTTATTTTACAAGGATTCTTTTAAAATCATCTTTTAAAAAATTCCTATTGCTCAGTCTAATGCAGCATTTTAACAGATAAGAATAGTTAATCCAAACCAATCAACACATTGATCATGTTTGAAAATATATGCCTTACTCCACCCCTTTAGTCCTTTGAGGTAGGAAGGGAGGGAACCATAAGTCCTCAGAAATCGTCATCGGTCCCTGCATTGTTGTTCTGATCTCTTTTAGTATTGTTTTCCTATTTGTTGCTTGAATTGTTTTCCTGTTTCAGGTCACTTTATTCTCATTGCATTGATTCTTTTTTTGGGGGGGTGCTTTTTGGAGGGGGCAATGCAGGGTAATTGGGGTTAAGTGATTTGCCCAAGGTCACACAGTTAGTAAGTGTTAAGTGTCTGAGGCCATATTTTAACTCAGGTCCTCTTGACTCCAGGGCTGATGCTCTATTCACTGAGCCACCTAGCTCACCCACTTTTCATTGATTCTTAACAAAAAATAGTTTTTCCTGATATTTCTGAAATGACTAGATAAGGAACTGAGTCTTAGATGTTTTCATTTGTATCTTTTTATGATGAGAAGGTTGGTCATAACTAATGTGTGCTTCTTGGTCATAAACTTTGGATGTAAACATTTGAAGATAGTTACAATCATGAAATCATTTCTGCAACTAATTTCAATGGATTGAATAGTTTTCTTAACCTTGATTTCCTTTGCTCTTGCCTTTCCTGTTTCTGTTCATGGAAGCTCCATTCTCCCAGTTGCTTAGACCTTCAACGTAACACCTCTCTTTCAAATACATCCAGTTGGTCACCGGTTCCATTTCCACCCGTTCCAACTACTGCCACTAACCTAGTCAATAGTAATAAATTTATGGCTAACCTATTTATTATTAATCCCTCCCAACCCATCTCCCTGCCTCCAGATTCTGTCCTATTTAATATACCCTACAAACTGCAGTCTTTTAATGTTCCTACAGTACATTTGGATCATGTCATCCCTTATACAAAAGCCTCCAATGTTTTTCACTGTCTAATGGATCAGATTCAGATTTGACATGTTCTGTAATGCCCAGGTCTAGGTCAAGCCTATGTTTGGGGGAATTTACTGTGTTTAAGAATTGAGAGTGTTGGATGCACAACCATTTGGTGTCGCTATTTTACTGTTTCATTAAAATTTTTTTAAAAACAAATTTATTTATTTTTAATTTACAACATTCAGTTCCACAAGCTTTTGAGTTCCAAATTTTCTCCCCTTCCCTCTCCTCATTCCTCCCTGCCAAGACGATATGCAATCCAATATAGATTCTACATTCATTGTGAATTTTGCTCATATTATTGTGTATATGCAACATTCTCCCTGCTGTCCTCCAAACAAAAGTTAGGCCCCAGACTTTTTCATACTGTCGCGTCGAAAGAGCCCTTGGCAGCTGATCTGGATTATTTTATATTCTCCTGTGCAGAATGGGCTTTCCTCTGCTCCACACCTTTATTAATAACCATTTCCTCTGCTTAGAATGCAGAGAGGGGACGGTATAGTATACATTGAATTCAGCACCAGAGGACCTTGGTTTAAATTTCTGTTCACTTAGAGGCGGTGTGATAGTAGAAAGAGAAGTGGATTTGGGTTCAGATGCGTCCTCTGCCACTGAACTACCTCTTTGACCTTTTGCAAGTAGCTTAATCTTTTCTGGGCCTCAATTTCCTCTTCTATAAAATGAAGAGGTTGGAATCTCAGATGCCCTTTCAGGTCCCTTCTGGCTGGAAATCTTTGATCCTGGTGATTTTTCATAAGTCCAAATGTATCTTTTGGGGCCTTACCCTACTTGTTTGTAAAATGAAGGAGTTCATAACGATTGACTTTTAAGGTCCCTGACAACCCTAAATCTGTAATCCTAAAATTCTCCCATGGCCCGGGCTGCCATCTTAGCCTATTGAAATTCTATTGGACTAAATGACTTCTGCATTTTCTTAATGTTCTTAAGTCTGTGATGCTAAGGCCATATCAGATAAAACCTCTTCTACAATAAATCTTTTAATTACTCATGTTCTGGATGCCCTTTCCCTGTACCCCCTTCTTTCTCTGTACTAGTTCTGTACCTAGTTTATACTTTCCATAAAGTATAAACATATATTAAGAACCTGTATTATGGGCTAGGTACTGTGCTAAGTGTTTTGTGAATATTACCTCATTTGATCATTTCATAGAGCACTTTCAATGTATAATTTTATATTGTACTTATTTGTATGCCCTATTATGTATTCTTCATCCAGCTTTATTTTCCACTGAATCCCAGCACCAGCCTTATATGGGAGTAAGATTAGTAAAGTGATTGACTTTGTCTTTGAGTTTTTTGTCTTACTATACCGTAGGCACAGTGATTACTTATTCATTCAGCAGTGAACAAATGGATTAATTATTTCTTTGAATTATCATTTTCTGGACATAAGCAAATTATTTCATTATTCATTTTGTTCATTTTCAACAGTGAACAAATTAATTATTTCTTTGAGTTACTATTTTCTGAACATAAGTAAACTAGACTTTTTATAAAAAACAAATATGTTGGAATAAAAGGTTCTTGAGGATGAATATGTTTCATTTTTATCTTTGTATATTCAGCACTGAGCATGGGCTGAGACATTGGTTTTCAATAAATGTTGGTTGATTGATTGGTTGATGATTATGATTCTGTCCTACCCCATATGGTCTATATATTGTCTGATAAAACAAGTGTCTCAGTAGGTTAGAGATGTGTCATTGCTGAAATGATTGAAGCTCATTCTCACTGAAGGAATATTTCCATAAAGAAAAGTGAGGGCTCTATAGTGTAAACATAATAGAAGAATGCTGAAAGTGTTGGAATTTTGACAAAGGTATGTGGGAAGGGACACAGAGATTGACAAAGACATGTTATATAACATATATTATGAGGGCAAGGGAAAAGGTGACGTCATTTTTGGAGAGAACTAAGAGTTTATGTATTATAAACTAAGAGTTTATAATACAGCAGCAGAAAACAAAATGAGGAACTTGAACTTACAAAGGCACCTGAGGCTACCTAGTTTGGAATCAGAGTCCATCAGGGAAAAAGAGTGGCACTTGATAAAAAATAGGGTAGCATTAGATATAATTAAAATATTTTTGAACAAAAACAAATAAAAATATTTTATTAGAAATAAAATTAAAAAATAATTCTATGAAGAATAAAAGGAACATGAGCTAGCAGTGGACAGTTGGACAACAAAGATTGTAACTTGGCAAGAAAGAAAGAACAATGTAGAAAAAGAGAGGTCTGCAAAGTAACATGATGACCTTCAAAGAAGACCTGTACTGACACTTTCAGCTTGAACTGGAAGTTGTTATTTTGAAACTAAGCCATGTACTTAAAATGAGCAAACTTTAAACATTCCAACTCTAGTTTGGCTGATAAAGATGTTGCTTCCAGAAGTCAGATAATTGTCTTACATTTTTGTTTCATCCTAAGTGAATCGTGGAATGGTTTTGAATTGTTTTCTTTTAATATTTTATTTGTAAATACAGTAACTTTATATGAGACATAGTTAACAAGGAATTTGATAGTTTTGTGTTATAAACACAATATAACTATATAGGAAAAGCTTCAAAGATTCGGGAGGATGTGATTTCAGCACAGGAAAGAAGGGGCAGAGGTGTTAGGGTGCTTCCCATAGAGGAAGCAGGTAACCGTTTCTTATGGTATGTATGGATCCATAGGCATCCTAGGAAAGAAGTCTTTCAGAAATGAATGGTTAAAAGAAGCCGAAGTGTTTTTTTCACTCCTTACTAAGGGGGGGGGGGGTAGCAAAGCAATCATATGCTAACCTGACATGAGCAATATCTTTGCAAGTGACATGACATAGAACTTCTCCAGAGTGGTCAAATCTGATGACCATTACCCATTACGGATGATTTATACAGGAATGAATAGACTAAGAAGTATTTGTAGTGATAATGAAGTAATTTGAAACCTTTAGAAGAATGAAATTAGTAACGTGCCCCATCATGATTACTGGTAGAAGGTAAGGACTTCAAAAGGGAAAGGATGATTAGGGAAATAAGAAGATGGTGCCTGAGACAGGAATTTGAATTTCTAGTCCAGTTTAAAATATGGAAATGATGATGGCCAGGGATGGAGTACACGTAAGCAGGAGCAGTAAAATAGATCCACAAGGGGGCTTTAAATTGAAAATGTAGGGGTAGGGTGAAAGCTGCCCCCGTGTATCTGCCGAGTCAGATACTAGAGCAAGTATGTGGCAAGGATGAGAGATCCAAGAAGAGAATGAATGATCGAAACCCATGGTCTTGGGAATCTGTACCTAAAATGCACAAACTGCAGCTTCAGTAAGCAAGAACTAGCAAGGAGGCAAATTTGATCTTACATTTAGAATTTGGACTTATTAGGGATGGGATTTGTGCTTGGAATATGGCTATGGAGGGTGTAATATAGTGGTATTCAAAAGAAGCAAAACAAGTTGATTACATTTACCTGTTACCGTTCTCACCTTTTACCTATTAGCGAGGTCTGTAGTCCAAACACCTTACCTGTTTCAGTCTTCTCTCCAAGTAATCTGTAGAATATTCCCTGGATAATATAGACTATTTATTGTTCCGATGATCCTCACCCAAATATCCCATCATAATTTCCTCTAGTTTCAGGATTTCCTAACTTAAGTATATCTTCTTAATATACAAGAAGAAAATAGTATACATATGTGTGTATGTGTGTTTTATTCTGTACCCTTAAATATACATTTTCTTAAATCTGTTACCTCTCTATCAGAGGGTAGATCTTATGTTTCATCATTAGCCCTCTGGAATAGTTATTATGTCGATGATAGCTCTCGTGGCTTTCAAAATCATTGATCTTTACAATGTTGTTAATGTATAAATTGTTCTCTTGGTTCTGCTCATTTCATTCTTCGTCCGTTTATAAGACTTCAGAATTGGACATTTTTTGTAATATCGATGTTAAAATATAAATTGTTTTTCTGGTTTTTCTCACTTCACTCTGCATCAGTTTATGCAGGTCCTTCTTTGAAATCTATTTTCCTCATTTCTTACAGCATAGTAGTATTTCATCACATTCCCATACCATAGTTTATTCAACCATTCCTTGATTAATGGGCAGTCCTTGAACTTCCAGATCTTTTTTTTTTTTTTGCTAAAAGATCTGCTATAAATATTTTTGTGCTTATGGGATCCTTTCCTCTTTTTAAAAATTTCTTTTGGGTGTATAGGCCTAGTAGTGGTATAGTTGGGTCAAATTGGATGCACTTTATAATTAACTTTTTTTTTTAGTATAATTCCAAATTGTTTTCCAGAGTGGTTGTACCCATTCACAATTCTACTAACTTTCTAGGATGAAATATACACAAGTTATTTCAGTGAGGAAGAGAAGGGGCACCTGTTGAAAGACACTGGTGTAATTACACAGAGAACTCATTGTCCATCTTAGAACTAAATTTTAGAAAACATTACGGAGCTAAATCTAAAGTTCTGCCTTTGTTTTAAGAAAAGAAAAAACATTGTAGAGCCATTGTGATAGAAAAATTGGAATAGAAAAGCCTGGGGACTTTAGTGAACTGTATGGTTTATAAGTTGTGTGACGTGGTATAAGATAATACAGCCTTAGTCTGTGTTGAGAAAGGCATATTGTTCAGAATGAAGGAGGTGGCATTTCTGATTTAGTGAACTTCTCTACTTGGTCCTACTCACATTTTGTTGAGTTTTGGCCACCTTGTTTTAGGGAGGACATTGACAGATGGAGCATGGCTGAAGGAAGATGGCTAGATTGGGGAGAAGCTGAACACCTTTCTGCACAAGGATTGCTTGATGGAATTGGCACCATTTAGCTTAGAGAAAAGAAGACAGTGTGGACATAGTGATTGCAGTCAAATATTTGGACTTTTGTGGAAGAGGGCTGTTTTTGCTTGGTTTCATTAGAGAGAGGTAGTAGAAGTAGAGGTGATATATATTAAAGAGACAGAGAATTACGTAGTAAAATGGGATTTCCAGATTGAGAGGGGCCCCTGGTGTCACCTTGTGTATCTGACAGGGTGAGATGACCCACTAGCATCTTTTCTGTTTGCACAGAATTCTTAATGCACTTTGCTGTCTTTGGGAGTAGATTGGATGCTAGAAGTAGGAATGACACAGTTGGGGTAAAAAGGAATAACAGGAAAGGGGTCCCCCTGTGTCAGTTAGTGGGGTGTTGTACAACAAAGTGGTTCATATGTGAATGAAGTTTTGCATAAGTGGGATAAGACTATTGACTACACTGAAATTAAAATTGCTTTTGGAAGTAAATTATGCCATTCCTCATCTGCTTTTCTCAGTGACTTCCCTGTTCTCTAACCAAGACTGAGCTACACAATTTTCTCTCTTGGGTAGCTAAGCAAGCTTACCATTTGTCTGAAGGTGGCAATTTTCACATCAATCACCTCTGCACCACTAACTAATGACCCTCATGGGGCAGGCCAAATTTAGCTAATCACAACATCAATTGCTTCCATTAATTTTTTTTCTTAGATCCTAGCTCAGTGATCTGGTAGTGGAAAAGAACTTTTTTTTTAAAAAATAGAATTCTAAAGGGAAAATAAAACTTTTCCTCCCCTGTAAAAGTTATTCCATCCCCCTCCCCATAAGTTTCCATTCCTCTTCTTTAAAAAAAAACCCATAACAAACTAATTTCTAAATTATGCACAGCATTTTGGTCTATATGCCAGTGAGTGACTGGTTATTTCTATGAAATGTTATTATACATTACTATTGTTAGGTTTACAATTTAATGAGATTGAATGATTTCTTCTGAGCCTGAAAACTCCCTTTTTATGCCAATAAAACTATGCTTGGGATAAAAGAAGTGCTTTTATAATCTTTGAGAGAAATGTGTAATTTGGAGTGACTCTAGGACTCTGTAAGAAATTTATTGTAAACCTCCCCACACACATATGACCAGACTATGGTGCTCTATGTACCATAGCCCATAATTGAAGGTAAGAATTGAACATTTTCTCCCATACTGTATTTCCTACTAAATTTAAATCCAATTTCAGACCTTTCCTTTAGACCCTGGAGACTGAAAATGGTAATATTTCCAGCATTCCCTTCCACCACATGGTTGTGATCTGTTCTTTAGCTCAGGGAGACAATGCTATATATAATGGAAAGCCTCTTCTAGCCCTTGAATCTCAGATTCTGTTCCTGCAAATATAAGATGAGGGGAGTACGAAGTTGTGCTTAACCTAGATACAAATTGGTAGCATGACTTGCTGCCCTGAGTGGTTTTTGCACTTAGAAAATTTTGTCTCATCATCAATAATTATGTTTTTCCAGACGACTCGTTGAGAACTGAGAAGTTTCTTCTTCTCACTGTCCAACTTGATTTATTGACTTAGATATCAACACTTCAGTATCTCCTCCGTGATTTTAAAAGGGCTGCGTCCCTTTTCTAAAGTTTGTGTGACTTAGTTGCTATGTAAATGTGTATGTTCCTAGCCTCTCCAGGGCGATGATAGTAGATGTTCTCAACGTACCTTTCCATACCTTCTGTGTTAATTGCCCATTTGTCCTGGGCAGAGTAAATACGAGGGGGATTTTAAATGACCTGTTTTTCATTAACTTTGATTTTCTGAATGGCAGTGGGGGAAGCTCTCTGTGGGAAGCAGCTGGCACCTGGACGTGAAGTGGTCACACTTTATGACAGTACTGTCACTCGGCTAATGAGGCAGCTGGGGGGTAGAGTACTCGAGTTGTAGTCAAGAAAGCCTGCATTCAGATTCTACTTTAGACATAGGTTTAGAGGTAGAAGGGACCTCAGATGTTGTAGAGTCCAGCACCCTCTTGGTGCCTTATAGAGGTGAGAAGTGATTAGCCCAGGTCACTCAGGTGAGAGAGAGAGCTGGGATTTCCCCCCTGTAACACCATACAGACGAATAGCATTGTGACCCTGAGCCTTCACTTAAAACTCAATGAGAGTTGGTTTTTTCATCTGTAAGGTGGGGATAATGATAGCATGTTCTTCACACAGTTGTCAGGATCAAGTGAGATACTGTATTTAAAGCACTTTGTAAACTTTAAAGTGCTTTGATAAATAGGGAGGCAGCTAGGTGGCAAAGTAGATAGAATGCCAGACCTGGAGTCAGGAAGACCTGAGTTCAAATTTGCCCTCAGACACTTATTAGCTGTGTGACCCAGGGCAAGTCACTTCACCCTATTTGTCTCAGTTTCCTCATCTGTAAAATGAACTGGAGGAGAAAAAGGCAAACCACCCCAGTATCTTTGCCAAGAAAACCCCAAATGAATTAGAAAACCACAAAGAACTAGACTCGACCGAAAAGACTTGAAAACAACAAATATAAAATAGAACTACTAGAATCTAGGTTAGAGGACTTTTTTGTAGGCATACCTTCTTTGCCTGCTAGTCCAGCAAACTTTCTTTGGAGTTGAGAAGGAAAAGTATCATAAAATCATAGGTTTGAAACTGGAAGGAGACTTAGAGGCCGTTCAGTGCAACCCCTCATTTAATAGAGAAGGAAATTGAAGTCCACTTGTGGCTTAGAGGGTTTGGACTCAGTTCTAATGATAAGAGGCAGTGTGTTTTTGTTTCTCTCTCTCTCTCCTCTCCTCTCTGTCTGTCTGTCGATACATTTGTATGTTCTATAGGGAGATACAAATAGCTATACACACACCATATGAGTATGCTTATTTTTAGTAGTGATAACTGCGTAACTGTTGTGGTACCTGATGACATAATGGTATGACTTAGCATTCCTTTTGATATAGTAACATTTTGTTCTCCTGTTACGCACTTACCACATTCTAATTGTACTATGTTCACCTATAACTTCTCTCCCCTACTAGATGCTAATTTCCTTGAGAATAGTAGATATATTTTACTTATCTCCATAATTCTTAAGTACTTATTAGAGTATATCACACATAGTAGGTGTTTAGGCATATATGAATGAATGAATGAATGTCCCTCCTATTCAGAATAATATAGGAAGTTAAACTGGAATACTAATTAATGAACAAAAAAGTTAGTTTTTCTATTTCTACTTCTTAGTATATACCTTTTATTCTTTCTTCCCCCAACCTCTTTTAAAAAATCCCGAAGAAGAAAAAATGTTTATAATATAATGAAAGGTTTGGCCAGATTGAGGGACGCCAGGCCATAATGCACACTCTCTAAGGTAAGGTGCTGCCTTTAGAAAAGTCTCTGCCAAACTAGAAACATCTAGAAATAGCAAGTAGTTCAGAGAGCCACCTGCAGTAGGTGAGACTTACTCATCTAAGGAAAATCTCTTTACCCGCTGTGGTGCTTTAAAAAGAACAGTCAGTTTGCATCCTGTTCTAACATTAAAGACAGGTTATTTCTCCTGTTTTGTAATGTCATAGAGTCCTAGAGTTAAGTAGCTAAAAAGAACTAGATAGTATTACACACTCTAGTAAAAATTAACACGCTGTGCATAAATATATGGTGTAATCTCACAACGTGGTTCTCTTTTCCCTGACCGTAAAACATGAAGAAAAGTTGGAGGAAGACATTGCCGTGAATTTATTGATTTCCTTCTAAAAAGCTCATGAGTGTCCTTCAAGAATGCCTCATATTTTGTACTTTTCAAATTATTTTCATTTATTTTTCCAGTTCTTTTATGTAAATGAGACAGGTATAATCATAAAGGCAGAAGGCCTCAAGTAAAACAGATAATTAGTTTTGAAAATGAAAGTGTCAACAGAACTACAATTAAAGATTTATCAAATTGACCTTTCCTGCTCTGAACATAACTGGCGTTTAGTCAAGATGTGACATCATTATATATTTTGTAAACATCTTTTAAGAAATAATCTTAAGATTCTAAAATATATTTCCATTTTGGATTATACATTTGAAATTGGAAGCGGAGCCTTAATGATAATTTGGTTCAACCTCATTTTAAAGATGAAGAAACAGGACCATAGATAATTAAGTAATTTGCCCTAGGTTGCAGAGTTAGCAAATAGTAAAGTCAAGATTTGGATTTAAGTCTTTTATGATTCTAAATAAAGTTTTCTAGATTTCAAGGAGTCTGCAGACTCAGGTGAAAAAACAGTTAGATGTTTAATATAGCTGGTTTCCTTTGTTGTTTTACACATTTCATTTTGTGCATTAAAAACAGTTATCCTGAGAAGGGTCCATTAGCTTCACCTGCTTGCCAGAGTTGGTGACACAAAATGGTTAAAAATCCTTGTCCTAGATGATTCTTGCAAAAGAAAGAAAATACTCCTTTACGTATAAGTTTTATTCCTTTTAAAATTTTTTAAAAATTGGCTTTCTTTTATTAATTAAGTTTTAAGTTTTAAAAATGTTAACAGTAGAATAATCTGTATAGATAATTTGAGACCAGGGGCTAGAGAGCAGCATGTACAAGTTTGGATTTCAGCTAAAAATTTGTGAGATAGGAAACTTGCTTATAATAAATAACATCTATTGTTGTTGTTATATCGAAACAAAACATCAAATTATTATATAATTATTGTCAATTTTTAAATTATCTTTTTTCATTTTTTTACTATCAGGATCTTGAACATGTAGTGGTTTCTAGTTTTTGTGACATAATTAACTTCAGTTCTTAAAAAACAAGACAGAAAAAAAGACAATTCCCTTTAGAGCTGATTTCACTGAACTGTGAACACTGAGTTGTCTGCCATGAATGATATGGGCCCTGGATTGCCTTGCTTCCTGTGAACATCTGGACTTTGGTTACAACATCAGAGCCTACCATTTTTGTGGTTTATTTAGTGAATAGTTAAGGTTTCTGAATAGCTGATGTCCCTGTGCCTTCTACTTTCTGCATGGACTTTTTGTATAACATAAACCTCTGAGTTAAAATTCCCCCTTGAGACCTCCCTCCAGTCTCCCCCGCACACAGCAGTTTGAATGCTCGGGTTCGGGGTAACCAATGAGTTGGTTTTCACTGCCCAGCCCTTCCTAGGCACGGCTTAGCCCAAGTACAACTTGAATAACCTTCAGGAAAGCTGCGCTGTCCTTCTGTCGGCCTGCTGTCTTTGAAAATTGCCTCCAGAGTTAGTGAGCAGGAACAGTTAAGATTTACAAACAATGATGAAGCTTGTCATGCATCTTTCACCATTCATCACCCGGTGCCGTGCCTGGGCGGTGAAGTGTTCTTCATAAAAACCAGCTCAGTGTGAAATACACCTCGCTGCAATGTTTACTGCTCTGAAACTCGTCAGCAGCCCTTTATAGTAAATCCACATTGCGATGTGACATTACAGTATATCACTGCAGAGTGCAGTGGGGTTTACACTAGGAATGAGTGCAGTTTACACCAGATGAGATGTCCAAATTGAGTTATGTAGGAATTTGGCTGTTATATGGGGATAGCTTTTGTTTTCTGAACACTGAAAGTTAGCTTTATATGTATTTATATATGCGTGTGTGTATATTTCTCTTCTTCTTATACATATACTTAGAATATACTCTAGAGACTTAGGTCATATTCTAAATGTGTTTTATTTGTAATGGATGGTGACTCAATTTTATGTACCTTTCTAAACCATGGAGGATTGAAATGGGCCTGAAAGGGACCACCTGAAATGGGTTGGGAAGATTAGGTAAGTTGCCACTTCATGATAAAGTTTGGTTTCATTTGGTTGTGCTTTTGTGTCTTGACAATCTCCTTTGCTGTGGAGACAAGGAGATACATTATTGGTGCAGTGGGAGAATTACATTCTGAAGATCCCCTTCCCTGTGGAGACAAGGAGATACATTATTGGTGTAGTGGGAGACTTACATTGTCAAGGTAACATTGTAAGATATTTCTTCATAAAAGAACCCTGTAGGACAACTACAGTCACTCATATGGTATAGTATTGCTGAATATGGTGCACATGTACGTACATGTGTACACACACACACACACACACACAGTCTTTGAGGTAGCTAGATGGTTATTTAGTAATTTTTCATTGAATATCAAAATCCTACTTCTATCTCTCATTCTGAAAGATGTTTCTTCAGAGGTGAAATTTATGATGTTTTAGCGGAAATCTGCAAAATAAAGAGCACACTGAATTTATTGCATGATCAGGTTTATTTACATGGGTACTAAAATCTCTGATGTTAAAAATAGAGATTGTGAAAAAATAATATTCAGGTTCTGAAGTGTGCTATCTTTTGTTTCACCTACACAACTTAAAAATTCTCTATTAAGCATGGTGAAGTTATTATATATCTATTAAAAGTAGCCTGTCTTATTCCATTTACAGATCTGAATTCTATCTTAAAGGCTAGGATTTCTTCCCAGTGGTCTGTATCATGTAATTTGTTGTTATTGTTTCTTTTCCTTTAAAAAAGAGATCAACATAAATAATAATTAGATTGCATTCATACATGTTTTTCTGGACCTTTTTTATTATGTGAATTGTTCCTTCTTAGAGTGAATGGAAGTGGGGCCATGGGGATGTGGCATGTGGATTGATGAGTAAATCCTAATTCATGGAACATGTATTTAAGAAAAACCCATTCACAGGTTGACTGTGATGACCTTTGGAGAAGTATAATGTAGGGTCAACATAGAGTATCCTTTGTGTTTTAATCCTGAAGAAAGAGGTAGAGAATGTGTGGCTGACCTGACAGTGCCCATATCTGTCCAGCTGCTTAAAACAACAAGTACACTGCCTTACAGCATTTGTGTCCTCTGAACCTGAAATGTTAGGGTCTCAGAAGTGGGGCATGGGCGGGGAAATGGTGTCCTGGAAAAGGGGGGAGGAAATTGACAGTTGACATGAGATCGGATCCTTCTTTTGAAAGCATTTTTATCCATTTTAACAACTCAGTTGTAGAGTTTGACTCTACTTCTAATACATTAGTGATGTGATTATAGGCAGAGTTTATTATATTTGGAAGAGTTTTATATTTTGTTGTCTGTAAAATTAACTTTACAGTAAGAAAAATAGAATCTTATGATTTATTCTTAGGAAATAGGCATGTACTATACCACTTGTTTAACATACTGAATTTTATGCAAACAAGCAAAAAGGGTGCTGGCTTTTTCCTTTTATTTTCCTAAGAAGGTGTATAATTGAGTATCAGTATAATGAATAACATGCCATTGTTCACGTTTGAAGTTTTAAACCATACTTCTCATACATTCAGCTTACTGGTCTCCTTTTGACTCGTAGGCTTACAGAGATGTAAAGTTGGAAGGGGCCTCAGAGGCCATGTCATCCAACCTCCTTAATTATACAAATGAAAAAGCTTGAAGCTTGGTGACTTGCCTGAGGCCACAAGAGTGGCAAACATTAGAGTCAGGATTTGAACCGAGTTTCTCCAGAGCCATTGTTCTTAACGGTGTGCTTTCTTAGGTTCAAATAATCTTTCATCATAGAGTCATGGATCATCTAATTGCTGAGTCAGAGGGACCTTAAGGGTCAAGTGGTCCGATTTCTACCTAATGCATGAATTCTGGCTATAGCTCCCTTGCAGAGTGACCATTTAGGCCCTGCTTGGTGATCTCCACTTAAGAGGAACCTGCTAACTCCCAGAGCATTCACAGTGGGTGTGTTAATCTTTACAGCTTTCCCTTCTGTGTTGAACCAGATTTTGCTTCCTTGAACCACTGAACAACAACAGAAATGTGGTAAATGCGTAGCTAGGTGGTGCAGTGGATAGAGCTCTAGGTGTGGAGTCGGGAAGACTCATCTTGGTGAGTTCAAATCTGACCTCAGACTCTTACTAGCTGAGTGACCCGGAGCAAGTCACTTAACTCTGCCTCAGTTTCCTCATCTGTAAAATGATCTGGAGAAGGAAAAAACCCCAAATGTGGGGTCAAGAAGAGTCTGAGACGACTGAACATACTTGATACATATATGATACATACAGGGCTTGACACATAATAGGCACTTAATAAATGCTTATTCTCTTTCCCATTGATCCTAATTCTGTCCTCTGGGACTAAGCAAGTCACACAGTAGACACTTAATAAATGCTTACTGATTGCTCATTTCCTATTGGGAGCTGAGGCAGTTAGAAGGCAGTTCAATATTACTTGTCAACTATATACCTAGCACTGTTAGGAAAGACAAGTGTTGATGCATAGCCAGCAGTGTACGGGGATTTGGGATGGGAGACTGCAGTATTTTCTGAATGCGCTCCTTCATTCCTCTCCCTGATGAGTCAGGAGGAGTTAGCTCGGCCGCTAAGAACTCTTCAGCTCATGGAGACAGCAAGCTGATTGTGTGTGGAGAGCTGCCTGTCTCCTGTTCAAAGGGCTTCAGTGTTCTATAAATGGACCTAGGATGCTTTTCTTTCTGCAGGTGATACAAACTTGTTTTATAACCAAACATTATGGATACTCATTCATTGAGTGCCAAATGTGTGCTTGCAATGCCTTTCCCATTGAAGTCCCTGACTTACAAAGGCAAGCCATCCCTTTCCAAGTCAGCATACTCAAGTATTGATAATTTGCCATGGTTAGGTATTGCGGCTATTTTTGTCTTGATTTTCCATAACAAAACTAGAGTCTATTGGAAAAGACATTACATTGTGGCAGGAGCAGGATTGCCTGGGGGTAGGGGGAGCAGGGAAAGGAGGAAAAGAGAAAGAGGAGGAAGACAGACTGACAAACTTGGATTCTCACCAACTAGATGCATGCACTTGAAAGCAGTTTAAACTCTTAAGTTCTAGCTTCCCCTTCTGTAATAGGAGAAATTTGGACTAGGTTAACTCCAAATTCACTCCAAGTTCTAAGCTTCAGTGATTATCAGTGACATACTTAAATATGCTAGTCAGAAGAAAATGATACACAAACATCAATGGCGAACAGGAACATAAGTGCAAATAATAAAATTTGCTCTTGATTTTTTCCTTTGTATCTGTAAGCTTCTTAATGATGTAAATAATTATGAAATTGTTGATGGCCCACCTCTTGGTGAGCAGAATGGGCCCCACTTGTGTCGGTGAATTAAGGAGAATTGTTTAGAGCCCAGAAAAGGAAGACCCATCCTGGAGAAAAAGGACATGTGGTAGAAAACTATGGGGGTAAACTTGGGGGTAAACCAGAGAGACCTTGCTGGGTGCCATTAAACCCAATAGGGAAAGTGGGAATGTAGTCCAAAGTGCCCATCTAAAACTAGGAAAGCTAATGTAAAGTCAGGAGGATCATGTCCTAGGGGACAACAACAGATGAATGAAAAGCATTTATAAAACGTTATATGCAAAGCACTTTGCTAAGTGCTTGGAGAAGGAAGATGGTCTCTTCTTCATATCTTCATAGCTGATATTAAGGGAGGAAATAAAGAGGGACCAATGAAAATTTCCTTTAAACCATGTAAATCCTGTGAGGTTTTTTTTTTTTTTTAAACTGGACCTGTGATTTCACTAGAGAACTCCCAGTGAGGAGTTTCCTCTCTTGGTGCTTTCTCTTTTAACTGAGAGAGGAGATGCCTAGGGCTTATGTGGTGAAACGATTTGCCCTTGACAGCCTATTTCCATAATGTTACAGATGATTCTTATTATTAATTAATCTGTATGATTTTTTAGGGGGGGAGGCAATTGGGATTAAGTGCTTTTGCTCAGGGTAACACAGCTAGTAAGTGTCTGAGGCCAGATTTGAGCTCAGGTCCTCCTGACTCCAGGACCAATGCTGTATCCATTATGCCACCTAGATGCCCTTTAATCCTTAAGATCTTGAAACAAGAGAACTGAGAACTTAAAATTGTTTTCTTCATGCAAAATCTGCTACTTCCTATTGTCAAATAACATTATTTTTTCATATTTGGACTCTTTTTGTTCAGTAGCCGGGAAATAGGAAGGGAGCATGTTATTCTGTTTGCTGTACTGAAATTTTCAAGGTTCAGAAACATTTTGAAATTGTTTCCATGTTCCGCCTTTCCAAATGTAATTCTTTTGTGCCTTATAATTAGTTGTTTTTCCTACCCATTGTTCTCAGCCTTGTGAATCTACTTTCCTGCTGGGGCATGTCTTAATGGCAGAAATAATGTCTGACAGTTCTACTGGGTCCAGAGTAGGAAGGCACAGATTACTCCTAAATCAGGCTAAAAAGGGGGCATGTCAGCTGGATCACGTAGAATGAGGAGCCCTCAGGGGGAACCACTATTTTCCTAGCTTCTCTTCTATAGTGCTTAGCATATCAGCACCAATCGGTGATAGACACAGAGAGGTAGACATCCAGGGAGGGACACAGGGTCATTGTAGCTGCTCTTCGCCACCTTAACTTAAATTGTACTTGCTTCCATCTTGATGTCTTCCCTGAATTGTTTCAACAAAATTATAAAGGACCCATTTTGCATACACTGGCAATGACTGTTTTGACCGCTTCCATCTAACTATACTGTATCAATTGCCCTCTTCCAGATCAATAACCTCATGTCTTCCCTCTTGCCTTTGTGGCTCAGTTTGTTTTCTTCTCTAACCAACCAATTAATCAATAAACATTTATTAAGCACCTAGTATATTCCAGGCATTGTGCTAAGCACCCGGGATACAAACAGAGGGAAAAGATTGTACCTGCCCTCAAGGAGCTCACAATCTAATTGTGAAGCCAGCGTGCAAACAGATGCTATATATAGGATAAGTAGAAAATGACTTATAGAAGGACGACATTAAAATTAATAATTGGGGGGGGGGCGGCTAGGTGGTGCAGTGAATAGAGCGCCGGCCCTGGAGTCAGAAGGACCTGAGTTCGGAGCCGGCCTCTGACACTTAGTCCACACAAGCAAAAAACTAGCCGTTTGACCTTGGGCAAGTTACTTAACCCCAATTGCCCTAAAGGGGCGGCTAGGTGGCGCAGTGAGTAAGAGCACCGGCCTCGGAGTTGGGATGACACAAGATCAAATCCGGCCTCAGAAAATGAGCACCCACACACAAATAATGACTGGCCATGTAACCGTGAGCAAGTTACTTAACCCCAATTGCTTTAAAAAAAAATTAATAATTGGGGTCTAGGAAGGCTTCTTGTAGAAGGTGGGATTTTAGTTGGAACTTAGAGGAAGCCAGAGAGGACTAGGGAGAGTTTTCCATGCGTGGAGGATAGCCAGAGAAAATGCCTGGAGTGGAGACAGAGTGTCTTGTTGGTGGAACATGAATGGAAAAGTATGTGTTGAGGAGTAAGAGGCCTGGAGGGCGGGGGGCTAGGTTATGAAGGGCTTTGAGGAGGGGGAGATATGAATTGTCCAAGTCATAATATGGTAGTAGATATGGGACTTTTTACTGACAGTTAAAAAGAATGATGAACTGTCATCATTCAGAATATCAGGTATTTACTGTTATTCTTTGTCTTTCTATATTTATTCCTTTTCTTTTCTCTCCCAGAGTTTTGAGTCTTTTCTCCTAGAACTATAGATTTCTGGAAGAAGTATAATTGTGAGGTTGAACAGAAATGTAACACTTTTTACTTGTTATTGACCTTGCTTTTGAATGATTCAACTTGATTATGACTGTAAGCATTTAATTCACTTCAGCTGAGGTGAAGTTGATGGTGCAGACATTATTCTCATTTTTTAGATAAGTTGACTGAAACTCTTTGTTGCAAACTATCAAGTGTTTCCATGCTAGAGTTAGTTACAAACCAGATGCCCTGGCCTTTCTTTCCTTTGCCCTCTGCCATGACACATTTATTTGTTGTTGTGATATAGTCGTTTCAGTCCTGTCTGGCTTTTCCACATGCTGTTAAGGGTTTTCTTGGCAAAGATACTAGTGTGTTTTGCTATTTCCTTCTATTGCTCATTTTACAGATAAGGAAACTGAGGCAAACAGGGCTAAGTGACTTGCCCAAGGTCACACAGCTAGTGTCTTAGACCAGATTTGAAATCAGGTCTTTCCAACTCTCTATCCAATGCACCACCTACCTTTCCCCTTGTGACACACTGCCTTCATCCAAAAATCATGTTAAATTTTAGAAACAAATCAGATTCTGTTTTCTTGTGTTCTGCCAGGAGTTGTTTCATGAATTACAAAAAAAGTGTTCCTCCTAATCTTCTGTATTTTCTTGACCCATTCTCTTTTTCTCCTAGAGAGTGTGGGACAGGGTGGAGCAGAGACAACCAATGGCTCTTCCTAAAAGCAGAAGAGTGAGAATTGAAGTTTATATGGTGGAAATGGTGAATGTTCACCACCTAAAGCATTTGGGTTTGAACGTGCATTTCTGAATACATTCCGACCCCAGACTTTTGTAGCTCCTTGATCCTCAAGCAGAAGAATGACTTTGAAATGTTGTGAGAATCACTGGATCGTAGGTTTTGAGGCAGAAGGGATCTGAGAGGTCATAGAGTCCAAACCTCCTCATTTTGCAGGTGAGGATACAGAGAGCCAGAGTGACTAGGCCAGAGTCACCCTGCTGGGTTTGAACTCACGTCTTCCTGGTTTCCAAGTCTGAAGCTCTGTTCATTTCTCCATGCTCAGAAAAGCAGAATAGAAGAGCCCAAACCTTTCCATAACTGATAAGCTAACAGGAGGTTACTTGATTATAATGATTGGCTGGTCACATCCTGGAGCTGTCAATCACCCCCTTAATGTTTACAGAAACGAAATGTCAATGTGCAGTTGTTTAATTTGACATGACTCTCAGGCTGAGAAAGTGTAATCGCTGGAGGGGACAGTTAAGTCGCTGCACTCCATGTCAGCTTGTCTCGCTCTGACTCCTGCACTAACGCTCTTCTGATGAGCGATAGATTTGGTTAAATACCACTATAATTGCTAGCTTTAGCACCCAACAGTCTTGTAATGCCTTGTACTACATTTGTATTAGCACTGGCCCCAGGCTGTTTGAGGTTTATGCTGCAAAGAGAGCACATGTGTTCATTTTCAGAAATGTTTTGATTTTTTTTTTTTTGAGCTGCAATTGTTGCAAGGCTAAATGGACTGTAATGAATCACATCCCCTCCAGACCTGTTGAAGTAAATAAGAACTGCAAATATTAAAGCTGCCCTTCTTTATGTATGGATGATTTTTTTAAGCTTGCAATAATGTGTGCTTCTAGAGCAAATCATTTATTCCCTTTTCAATCCTGATGGCTGCAGATCTTGAAGGTCTGAAATTTATTAACATATTTTGTTTTTATATCCTTTATTTCTAAATATATCCTTCCTTCCTTTCCAGAGAGCTTGCCTCTTGTAACAAAGCAAAGAGGGGGAAAAGCATTTCAGGGCAATTAACCAACCTGTCAGCTGATTCTGATTTTTTATAAACACAGTTTTTTATATAAACACAGTTTATGCTGTCTTCCATACTCATAGTCCTTTTTCTCCTCTCTCCAAATTTTTCCCCTTCCATTTATTGTTCTAGTCATTGTCTTATGTTTTTTTTTCTAGTTCTTACATTATTTTGCATCGATTTATAGGTCCTTCTGTGCTTTTCTATGTTCTTTAAATTATGTCACAGTAATATCCACAGTAATAGTACATTCATGCACCACAATTTATTCAGTCATTCTTCAATCTATGGGAACCTGGAAAGTCTGTCTGTCTTGCTGTCATTTAATTGACCAAGAAATTTTGTGCATTATAGCATTTTAGGGGAAAAAAAAGAATCAAATGAAATAATCAAGTCATTATTTTCACAACCAGAATTACATTCAGGCACATGTAATAATACCAAATATGTCCATATCTCTTATTAGTAATCAAGATTTGATTTACATCCTTTATAACCCATGTGCTATAAAGAACATTCTAACACAGAAGGAACTCAAAAGCAAAAGAAACTAAGCTTAGAAATATTTTCTTTTTTATTGTTTGCTTTTATTTCAGTGGGTAAAGATGTGATAATTGACTTGTATTTACTCTAGTATTTAAAGAAAAATGTTGAAATAACTGCATTCTTTCTTCTATAAAAATGACTTTGAGGAATGTGTTGATTTCTTGGTGTTTGGAGGTACTGTTTAATCACATTCATCCCCCAGTAAAAAGATTGTCTGTTATCTGTCTAGTTCCAAAGCACGATATTTTCTTAGTCTTTGATGGATCCTCAACCTCTCCGACTTTTAGTTTTCTGCAATATTCATTTCTAGTTTTTGAAAAATTACCAATGCATTTTGTTTTGACGCTACAGAAACTTCCCCTCAAATATCCAAACAAAGCTTCCTGCAAAGTATAAACCCAGAAGAAGTCCTGTCTGTTAACAGTTGAGGGATGGGTAGTTTATGTCTTTATCTTTAAACAGCATGGTAGTAGTACAGACATAATCATTTTGTTGCCTCACAATATCGACCTTGTTTATATTGTTGTGTTAATTGTTGCATGCTCTTTCAGGGCATGGACTTTAAAGGATTCAGAGAGCACTGATGTTAGCAGAAGTTAAGGAGGCCTGTGTCTGCCACAAATTAGCTGTGTGACTCTGATCAAGTCACAGAAATTCTCTGGGCCTAATCTGTAAATTTCTTTTTATCCGTGAAATGAAAGGGGTTGGACTAGGTTGACCTCTGCCATCCCTTCCAATTCTAATAATCTATGAGTGCTGAGAGGCAATTTAACATTTGTGTTCCTGTGCTCTATGGTCAAGTGCAATTATTGATCTCTGACATGTATTGGAAAAATATATCTCTGAGCCAGAAGCTTTCCTTCTACCCTTAATTGTGCCCATTTGGAGAAGTACCATGTATAGATGCAGGGCAGTACCTAGGAGGAAGTTGTGGGGTGAACAGCAGAGAAGTTGCTCTGTGCATAGGCCTGAATGTGGAGGACCTATTCATAGTTCCATAAGGAGATCTCATCACCAGCATTTTCTCTCCCATTGAAGTATAAAATAGTGATAATATCATAGGCATGCAGGTATGTACTGGTGTCTTGATTTCTTGGTTTTGAGTTATCAAAGAAATAATCTCCCGATGCAGCCTCATTTGTTTGGCTAACCTGGACCTCTTAGCATCTAACCCCACTCTTGATCATCCCCTGCTCTCAGCCAAAGGTGTTCTATTGCACACTGACAGTATAATGCATAGTATGCATTAGTTGGGATGGAAACCATTTACTATGTTAACACTGACTGCATTATTGTCGACTCATATGTTTTCTCCAGAGGAGAAGGGGCCACAGTATATTTATACTAGTGGAGAGAGGTGGTGGAAAGGCATTGATAATCCAAGGATCATTTTTATTTGCCTTGGTAATGTGTTTTCTTTTAACTTAGGTTTCTTTTATTTATGTCCTAGAACAAGCCTCTCCCTGACCTTCCTTCATGCTTTAGTTCCTTTTCTTTGGACTAGCTTGGAATGTCCTACCTCTTGCTTCTGTGTCTAGCCAAAGATGAAGCGTGATTGCCACCCCCCAGCCCCTCCCTTAAGGTTCTCCAGGCTGCTTCAAGCCTGAAGGGATATTTCCCTCCTTTGAATCCACAGCAATTACCGTTTGTACAATTCTTATGGCCATTAATCATGGACTACCTTCTGATGTCTCTTTTGTCACTGCCTTAAACCACTATTTAAGTTTTTTTTCTAGTTACACAACATTTTTTTTGGCAGAGGAGGGGGGAGTGTTTACGTCTTGTCTCTTTTCAGTTAGATTATTAGCTCCTTGAGAGTAAGAATTATGCCTTAAATGATGAAGGGTTCTTAGTTTTTTGTATGTAGTTCCTGGTCCCCTGTGGCAATATGGTGACATCTACAGATCCCTTCTTCAAATAATGTTCTCAGGTGCATAAGATAAAGAGGATTATAAAAAATCAATTATCATGAAATATACTTATCAAAGTATATATTTCTTTAAAAAGCAAGTTCGTGGAACTTGTGCCTTATTAAACTTCTTTGTCCCCCACACAATAGCTAACACAGGGCTGTTAGCTTAGTAAGGACTCAACAAATACAAGTACATGTCTAATCATTTCACCCCCTTCAGCAAACGTCAGGGGCTCCTCATTGCTTCCAGGATCGACCCTAAACTCCCATGTCTCTATTTAAATCTTTTCACAGTTTGGCTCTTGCCGGTCTTTCCAGTCTTCTAAAACTTAACTCCCCTCTCTGTAGTGTAAACTCTATTAATATAGGCTGCTACTAATTCTTGGGTGGTAAAGGGCTCAGAGGGCCTCCAATTGTACTTTCATACTGGCTTACTCACTGGTCCAAACACAGGGCATATCGTTTTCCTTCTCCCAGCCTTTGCCCTGGCTTTCCCTGGTGCCTAGAGTATACTCCTTCCTCATCTTCTCTTGGAAAACTCCTGGTTTCCTCAAACTCAGCTCAAGTTCTGCCTCCTGTCTGAAGTCTTTCCTGGTCTTATGTGTACGTGGTATTTCCTTCATTAGAGTTTAATTTCCTTGAGGGCTGGGCTTGTTTGCTTTTGTTTGTATCCACTGGGCTTAGCACAGGGCCTGGAACACTTAAAAAATATTGATAAGTGTTTGTTGATTGGTTGATATATTTTAGTACAAACTTGTCAGCCATACTTGAAATCCATTTTGGACAAAGTAGCAGAGTGGGTACGTGGTTGTCTGTTTCCTTATGCTGACCCAATGCCTAAGTGCTTGGAGACCACTTTATGCAAAAAATTAAGTTTAGGACTTCATTCATTCATGCTCGAGGCCCGGAGTTGGAGGACACAGTGAATGTCTAGGAGGCTGAAGGAGGAAGATGGCAATAGAGTCCTTCATCACTCAGGAGGAAATTAAGAAGAAACAGGAGAAGCCCATTGACCGGGAGAAGAGGTGTTGGCTACCGAGTGGAAGAGTTCTCCCGAGGAGGAGACGTGCCTTCGAGCGAGCTGCAGATGAACACCTGGATGGATGCAACCTTGGAAGAACTGACTAGTTTAGTAAAAGAGGTCTACCCAGAAAGAAGCTCCAAAGAAGGGTACACTTCAACTTTGCCATTGATTTTACGGATCTTAAAAGACCTGGTTATACATAGTCTGGCAGAAAGGGGACTGATGACTCCATGACCCTACAGTCTTACAAGTTCCAAGTAGGAGATTATTTGGATCTAGCAATCACTCCTCCAAATCAGGCACACCTCCCTCAGCGTGCATGTGACCATACTAAACTTAATTTCTTAGTTTGTGATGGAGAGAATGAATGTGTTTAATCAAAATGTGGTATGTGTTTTACTAATACTCCGTCATTTGATAGCCACCACCACCACCACAACCCTGGAAGGCAGGCCCTGTGACTGCCTCATTTTGCAGATGAGGAAACTGAGGTAGACAGATAAGTGACCTGCCCAGTCACACAGCTGGTAAGTGCCTGAGGCTGGATTTGAGCTCAGGAATTCCTGATTCAGGGCTGATGGAGATAAAGCCATTCTCCTTTAGACATTTCCCCTGATGAGAAGGCATGCATAGTGCATTGCAAGCCTTCAGGTACTTCATTAAAGCAGAACGTTATGTACAAGGGGCTAATGAGAGCCAACCTTGGTACAGGAATGAAGTTTTAGTGACCAAGTATCTCGATTTGTTTCACTCGCCATTTGTTAAAGGCCAAACCTGCCCCTCACTTGACCCTTGTTTCTGTTTTCTTTTAGTTTCTGATACCAGTATTACCTCATCATCACCTAAAGCAACAATTTATTCTGTTGGGTAGTAGGTTGACTCCTCTTACTGTAAATCTATTAACTTTACCTCATGTGCTTATCTGTAAGTACTTTGGGAATAAGGAGATTCATTCTTGGACTTTGTATCTCCGGCAGTAGTGTGATGTGGCACACAGTAGACACTTAATAAATGCTTGTTGATTAATTATAGATTTTCCTTCTGGATTTGAGTTTTAACACTTTTGGAAGTGTGTGAGCTTTCATTAAACACCTGGTGTTTGCTAAATCTACCTTGTTAGTGACTAAGAAATAATGCCTATCTTATTTCCATCAAGTTAATTATTTATTATTCCCCTGTAGAATTAATTCTTCAGACCATCTTTCTTCCCTGGCATTTTCACAAAAATCAGTAGTAACTAAACCTGTTTATTGAAAATAAAAGTTATTAGGGAGAAGCTGTTTCAAATTAGAAGATAGAATGCAGGGTCTGAAGTCAGGAAGTTATTACTATTGTTTAGCTGTATTACTATTGTTTAGCTGTAAGTCATGTCCGACCATTTGTGACCCATATGGTTTTCTTGTCAACCATACTGGAGTGGTTTGCCATTTCTTTCCCCAGCTTATTTTACAGATGAGGAAACTGAGGCAAATAGAATGAAGTAACTTGCCCAGGGACACAGCTAGTAAGTGTCTGAGGCCAGATTTGAATTCGGGAGGATGAATCTTACAGACTTAAAGCCTGGCACTTTATTCACTTTGACACCTAGTTGCCCCTAGGAGTCAGGAAGACCTGACTTCAAATCAGGTTTCAGACACTCACTTGCTGTGTAATCCTGGACAAATCACTTAACCTCTATTTGCCTTAATCCACAGGAGAAGAAAATAGCAAACTGCTCCCATATCTTTGCCAGAAAACCTCTTTAGCAGGGTGGGGAGCCCATGGCCTTGAAGCTACATATGTCCTCCTAGGTCCTTGGTTATGGCCTTTTGATTGAGTCCAAGTTTTACAGAACAAATTCTTTTATTAAAGGAATTTCTTCTGTGAAGTTTGGATTCAGTCAGACTCTGTAGGGCTTATAGGGTCACAAAGAGTCAGACATAACTAAACAGCTGAAAAACAACAATTTCAAATTTTATCAATATGATTTATAAACTTAACACAATCTGATTTTTAAAAAGTAATGGCAAAGTATATAATGGATACACAGTTTGAAAGCCCTTTAATATTTTGTTTTCAGCTTTACATAAAAGTTTGAATTTTGGTCATTTCGTATTTCCATCAAGATGAAACTTGCTGCACAGCTTGTCTTTTCTTGTTTTAAACTTTATGCCAGAAATTCAAAAGAGAGCAGTCAAAAATAGCTTTTGAAACCTGTGGTTTGGGAGACGTGTGTCTGAATCTATAGTTAAAACAATTTTAAAAATCCAACAAATTATTGCAAGCAGTTAATCCATGTTACAGATGGAGCACTTATTTTGACAAAGGCAAAGAAGATTAAATTATTCTTTGAAAAACAGTAATAATGAATTCATTGAATTTACCTTTCTGGCAGGATCCAAAGATAATTTCCTCACTTTTGTACTTAGGTTTCTGTCTTAGTCTTTGTGATGCATATTCTGTGGTATAAAATAGCTAGAGTGTTGGATTTAGGGTCAGGAAAACCTGGGGGTCACCTCTAGCATTGGTCAGTTAATGGCTCTTGTGATTCTGGATCACCCTCTCTCAGTTTACTTATCTGTAAAATGAAAGTAATAATAGTACCTGTAGCATTTATCTCATGGAGTGATTTTGAGCTCCAAATGAGGTGATATACTTTTAGTGATTTTCAAACGTTGGCTCTATAAAAAGGTAGCTATTACTTTTATAATTGTTTGCCCGCTTTTGGGGATTACAATAAAAGGCGTTGGTGTTGGTATGTTAAAGCTTATAAATATTATCTCATTTGATAATGGGTACTTTAGGTAAATAATCCCCATTTTATAGATGTGGAAACTGATGTTCAGAGAGTTTTAAGTCACTTGTCCATGGTCAGAAAACTTGCAAGTGTCAGAAAAGAACCTTAATTCAAGTCAGTTTCTTTTTTATTATACAGTGTAGCTGTAAGTGGCATCTGATATAATATGATATAATGCAACGTAATATAACATGATATGATATAATATGTAATGTAATATATAGCATAGCATAATATAACATAACATACTATTTAAAAATATATTTTCCGGTGTATTTATCAAGATAACATTTAGATGTGGACCTCTGCTTTCATAAGTGAAACGCAAGGAGGTTCTGGGGTAAAGAACCCCAGATGGGAGACCTGGATACCAGCTCTAGTTTTGCTGATCATGAACTGTTTGACTGGTCAAACAACTTAATGTCTCTGTGCCCCACTTTCCCCTCCCCACCTTTAAAATGAGGGGGCTGGCTGACATGATCTTTGTGGACACTGCCACTTCTGTGATACTTAATTGAATCCTTCAAAAGTTTTGTGATTTTAGGGATATGCTTTCTTTTCTCTGTGGTTGCTGTGTAAAATCAGCCTTGAGATGGTTTCATAAGTTGCTTTCGTGGCAGGGAGGGGAGTTGAGTGGCCACTTTTCTCCCAGTGAGCCTCTCTGAATATAGCTAGGTTATTGTTAGGACAATAAATAGACCATCTGTCACTGGGCCTCACACTTGAAACCTTTTCTGTCTTTGTAGGTTGCTTGTATACAGTTGGCATACTCAGGACCCAGGCTCACTTCTATGCCAGAGTGAAACATCAGAGCAAAACTTCAGAGGAGACTTAAAATGTCTAATTATGAGAAGACACTTTGGTTATTAAATATGGTCTTGTTTTCCTGTCCCTTGATCCTAGGCACTCTCCTCAGATTCAGTAATCATAGGATTATGAATTTAGAGCCAGAAGGAACTTTAGAGACCCCCTACTCCAGCCTTCTTATCGTACAGACAAGAAATTAAATCCCAGAGAGATTTAAGTAATTTGTTTAGGGTTGATGAAACCAGGATTTAAACCTAGGTTTTCCTGATTCCCTACTCTAGCATTCTATGCATTAAGCCATATGGTCTATTGTTGCTTCCTTCAGTTGTATAGACTCTTTTTGGGGGACTACTGTACCACTGTTACATCTAATTCTCCCCATTACCCATTTGGTAGGTAGTCATGGCAGCAGGATAGCACTCTTGCCATTTGTGGCCAGTTTCCGCCATGTCAGGATGCTACACCATTTCCAATCGACTGGATACACCAAAGAAGAATACAAATAGGACAGGTGGAGATAGATCTGGAGATAGACATCCATCCTCTAATGTAGTCTGTGTCTATCTTAATAGTTATGGTTTTAAACCTACAAACATTAATTTGCATCTGAGCAGAGCCACTACTGACAGTTCTAGGGTTTTTTTTGAAGGTCTGTTCTTGTAACTACATTGTTACTACATTGTTTCATGCTTTTTGTCCCCCAAAACTCTATAGACTGCACCTTATTTGGCAGTCAGAATAAGAGAAAAGCAGTAAATATTTTGATAAGACAAGGTTGTCTGAAAATAGTACTCCTGATAATTTTGACTTGACTAGAATTGTAGATATTGTGAAGCCAGAGCCAAGTCCTGTGCACAGAAATCAGGAAGGGATAAGCCATCTGCATTTCACAGGATCAAAATCAGGGACTTGCTAGGACTCTGTGTTCATTATCAATATAGTTCCAAGACTTTGTCCCTCCACTACTGATTTACTTTGCCAACTCAGTTTTCAATATTTAATTCAGACATGGAATAGAACATAGAAACCCACTTACCCTTATGTCTTGGGATAAATGTTGATTCTGTAAAGATGCTAATGAATTAAACATCCCCCTTTATCTACAATATAAGAACACTGATTGTTATGGGACACTTCGAGAAACAATTTTAAAGCTGTGATTATTTGGATCGAAGCATTAAAGATCTCTTCATTCACAGATGAGGATGAGTCCCAAAGAACTTAAGTGATTTAAACTAAAGTCAGGCAGCTAATATGTGAAGGGTTTTCTTTTAGTTCTCAGAGAAAAGTAGTATATGAATTCAAAGCATCATTATTTTACTATTAATTTCCTGTTACCTGCATTTTAGGTTTGAGCATGAAATGTAGTCTGTGTTGATTTTGTTGATTGATAGATTTCCTCTGATGGTGGACAAAGGTCCAGTGACCATACCATTTCTATAAGATGTATCAGTAGGCCTTGATATGGCTGACCATGAGGCAGTGCTGACTGGCCTGCTGGAGCTCACTGGGGTGAATGGGTTCATTTTTCTTTGTCTCTGCCCTTCCCTCACTAGGAGGTCACATAAGGTGACACCAGGTAATTACTTACATGGACTGAAAACACTGCCCTGTGGATTTGAATGGAATCAGCACCTAGCAAGCTCCAGGGAGAGTTCTCTGTGTGTTTTTAAGACAACTAAAGGGGGGGTGTACAAGGTGTTGAGTATAGGGAGATAAGAATTACTTGGGGGACAGAAGTTAACAATAAGTCAGGTTTGAATGGTGCTTTTTGGTTTATTTACAAAAACCCTCTGAGGTAGGTAATAGCTGTCATTTTCATTTTACAGATGAAGAAATCAAGGCTTAGTGAGTGGGGAAGTAGTTTGCACAGGGTTGGTTACGTCAGGCTTGGCCTTGAACCCAGGCTTTCTGAGTGTTGAGACTAGTCTCCCTATTTTTAAGTCACCTGTCATTAAACAGGTGATAGCTTTGTTTCTCTGCCTTCAGTTTTTATTGGGCAGGTGTTTTATTGGTATCTACCATCAAATTGGGAAAAGAACCCAGATCTCTCATCTTACTGGGGTTATGCCTGCTACTTCTGCTATTCTCTGCACTCCTCAGTCACTAACATATTGCTCCTTGGAAACTTGTTTGGGGGAGTAGGTGTTGTTATTTGTGGTCTTTGTGGTTCTTTGCTCTAAAAATCTGGATTCTATTTGAGAACGTACTGCTGGCATTTAGGCATCTAAGAAGAAGGCCACAGTTACTCCCTGCCCACAGCATATACGAAGTATTAAGTATGGTAACTCCACTATGTAACTCTGAGGTTCAAAGGACTTCTTGCCCTCCCTCTCACTTGAGTCATTCCCACCATGCCCTTTTGGGTTTTTTTGGATACATTTTTATTTATTTTATTAAATAAAGCCCAATTACATATACATTTTTTAACACTAATTTTTTTTAGTTTTTGAGTTGGAAATTTTCTCCCTCCTTCCTGCCCTTTGCCCCTTGAGGAGGCAAACAATATTATATCAGTTATACATGTAGAGTCATGCAAAACTTTTCCATATTAGCCACACATGCCTTTTTGGAGCCAATAGCTAACACTTGGGCAGTGAATAGAATGCCCAACATGGAGTCAGAACGATTTGGGTTCAGATGTGGCCTCAGGCACTTACTAGCTGTGTGACCCTGGGCAAGTCTCTTAACCCTGTTTGCCTCAGTTTCCTCATCTGTAAAACGAGGTAGAGAAGGAAACGGCAAACCGCTCCAGGATCTTTGCTGAGAAAACCACAGATAGGGTCGAAACAACTCTGTCGGCATCATCAACAACAACAAGAAAAGAATGGTTTGGAATGGAGACAGAAAGACTCCTTTGGAACGGATTGTGGTTGTCCGAGTGGATGACAGTGATAGTTTGCCTGAACGGGTGGGAGTGGGAATAGAGGAGGGCAGTAGAATAGAAGGTAAGAAGGACTTGCTAACTGTTAAGTGGGAGAGGCGAGGGCCAAGCAGAGGGCCAACAATAACCATAAACTTAACATGGAAGATGGACAGTGTCTAGGAGAAGATGTAAGCTCAGTTTTGAAGGTGCCCAGGGGGGTAGTATGCAGGTTGAGCTGTCTTATAGGCCATTGGAAATGTGGGACTAGAGTTTGTGAGAGATGCCAGGTGTCATCTGTGCCAAGATGTGAGAAAAGAGCCAAAGATAGGACATCTGGAAGTAGCCCCCCTAAGTGGTCCTTAGGAACAATCATGATGATGAAGATAGCTAGTCTTCAAAGGGCCCTTTGAGACTGGCAAAACTGTTTGCAAATGCTCTCATTTGATCTTAGGACTCGTTGGATGCAGGTGCTCTTATGCCCATTTTCAGGTAAGGAAATTGGAGCTGAAAGAACCAAGTGACTTGCCCTAGGTCATGAAGCTAGGAAGTATCTGAGGTAGGTTTGATGCCCTGTGCCACCTAGCAGACTAGGAAAAGGATACAAAGGGAGGGAGGGAGGCAGGCAGGGCTAGTAACCATGGTAGGAGACAGCCAGCACAGAATGTCTCCCTTTCCTGTGTCTCTCTCCAAGAAATAGCCTTGCTTTGGACATTTCCTGAACGTTCCCCTCCCCATTAAAAGTCACTTCTATGTCTTGTTTGCCCAGGGATCTTCTAGGACCTCCTAAACTACTGGCTAACTAGCTAATATGACTGACAGTTGCTTAAATTATTGTCCTTTCTGGATAGATTTGAGTCAATCAGTTATTCAACAAGTGTTTTGATTAAGTCTGGTCATAAAAAGAAAAAAAAAGGAAAGAAAGAAAGAACCCCCCCCCCAGACCCTGGCATCAAGGGATGGTAATATCTACACATTTGCATATATAAAATATTTATATATAAGTGTAATGGGAGGAGGAAGCCTAGAGAATCAGAAAGGGCCTCATTTAAGAAGTGGTATTTGAGCTGAGTTTTGAATGAAACTAGAAGTTGTAAGAGGCAGAAAGAAGGAGGGATTACATTCGAGGTATGAGAAGGAGCCTGAATGGTACATTGTATAAGAAGGCTGTGGAGTGTGTGGAGTGGAAAGTCATAATCCAGGAAAGGGGAGAGGAGGTGCCGTGAAGAGATTTCATGCCAAACAGAAGAATTTGTATTTGATCCTAATGGGGAGCTACTGAAGTTTATGGAGAAGGGGAAGTGATAGGGTCAGATTTGGGCTTTAGGAATAATCTCTCAGGTAACTGGGGAGGATGGATTAAGTTTCACTGGCTCTCCCAGTGCCTTGGTACAAAAAAAATAATGTTGAAATGTGTAGCTGCTATGAGGGGAGATGTTTTGGGGCCAAGTCAAACTTCCACTGTCTCTCATCACATCGCTTAAGCAGGTGTAAGGCAGATACACTGTTGAAATACACAGATGGATGGCCTTGCTGCCTACCTGTACACATACAGGAGCCATTAACCACTTTGCATTCTGAGAGACCCCTGTCCAGCAGGCCTACCAAGCAAATAATAGAACTACAGAATTTTGAATCTGGGATCTTTTAATCTCTCATTCTTCCCTTTGACAAATGTGCAAACTGTGGCTGGGATAGCTTAAAACAGTTTATGAAGCTTTACACAGTGATTATATGCATGAACTAGAATGCAGTTCTCTGACACCCCGATGTAGGACCCCTTCTGTCTTGCTGTGCAAATTGAAACACCCAGGACAGTCATCTTGACAGCAGCCCTGGACTGTGGGCGAGTACTCTTATGTAAAGTAGTTCCCAAAAATTAGACTTGGAAACGATTAAACTGTGTAATTATAAAGAGAGGGCAGCCCATTTGAACATTAGCATGTTGTTAATGCAACTTTAAATAGTATCCTGTTGATTTCTTAAAAGGTTATGCATTAAGACATGTAGATTTGTCACTTTTGAGTTGAGCTGGTATTTTCTGAAATTAGCAGATTACTTAGGCATGAAAGAGCTGAGGTCATCATTTGTTATTTGATTGCTCTTTGACCTGATCTTGAATACTGCCAATAATGCAGTAAGTGCTGGACTTTCACTCTTGTTTTCAAATTAAAGATTTAATTACAGTCTTCATTGGAGATGAACCAAGTGTGAAAATACTTGATCTATGTGGAATATGGGAGCAGGGGAGGAAAGTGTGGGTTGTGTTCAGAGCTCAGGCATTTAAAATATTTCAACAGTAGCATTAAGGATGAAGATCAGGATATCGTGACCAAGTTTCTGGTATTTTTTTTTTTTTTGGCTAGTCAGATTTAATCAAATGGGCATTTTTTTCATGTCTTCCATTTCTTAAAAATATTAGCCTCATGGTGGTCCATTCTTTTAGCCACAACATTCACATTTTTAACAATAACAACTATGATAATAATGCTTCATAACCCAGCCCCCTCCTATCTTATACCTTATTCCCTGAAGTGTACTCTTAGATCTATGGTCACTGGCTTCATTGGTTGTTCTATAAGCAAGACACTCCTGTCTTTGAGCTCTGGGAATTTTCGATGGCTTTCACTCATGCTTGACATGTTCTTCCCCCTCAACTCTGCCTGCTGGCTTTCTTGAGTTCCTTTAAATTTTAACTAAAATCCCATTATCTATAGCCTTTCCCAACCCATCTTTATTTTAATATCTTCCCTTTTAAAATTATTTCTTATTTATCCTGAACGTAGCTTGTTTGTACACATTTATTTGCCTGTTGTCTCCCCTGTTAGAGTGTAAGCTCCTTGAGGGTAGAGAGGGTCTTTTATCGCTTTTTTGTATCCCAATGTTGAGTACAGTTACACACATAGCAGGTGCTTAATAAACATTTATTGATTGATTAACAGCAGCAATAAAAATAAGGACCTTTGTTAATGGAGACAAAACTTGGAGTAATCTAGTTCTGCATTAGTGTTGTCTTAATTGTAATAGATCTAGAGCTGAAAGAGGCCTCAGAAATTATCTGGTATTCTAGTCCAAGCCCCTCATTTTACAGATGTGGAAACTAAGACTCAGAGAGTTTTAAGTGACCTGGTAACATCTCAAAGGTAACATCACTAGTGGGATTTGAGCCCAGGCCCTCTGATTCTAGTATCAGTGCTCTTTCAACTGTTCTCTCCCTCTTTCTTCCCCTATATCTCTGGCAGTAGCAAGAAATAATAAATTCAACACAGTAGTGACCACAAACTAATTCTACTTTTCTCATTTGATATTTGTTGAATGAATTAATGAAAGTGAGTAAATCAATGGCATTTTTGTTATCTTAATTTCTTAATGACCATATTGGTTTTGAGGACAAGAGTGGAATATCTCATTTATCTGGCATTATAGGAGGCATGGGGCATATTAAAGAACTAAAGCTTATTCCCTCACTAATACACTGCTGGTGGAGTTGTGAGCTAATCCAACCATTCTGGAAAACAATTTGGAACTATATCCAGAGGGCTATAAAATTGTGCCTATCCAGTAAAATCACTTCAAGGTTTGTATCCCAAACAGATCAAAGAAAAGAGAAAAGGACCTATTCAAACACAAATATTTATAGCAGCTCTTCTTGTGATGGCAAAGAATTAGAAACTGAGAGGATCCCTATCAAATGGGGAGTGGCTGAACAAGTTGTGGTATATGATTGCGATGGAGTGTTATTGTAGTATAGGAAATAATGAGCAGAATTGCTTAACAAAAACTTGGAAAGAATTACAAGAATTGAAGAGTGAAATGAGCAGACCCAGGAAAACATTGTTTACTAACAGCAATATTGTAACAATGGTCAATTGTGAAAGACTTAGCTACTCTGATGATACAAGAGAATTTGAAAGGACTTGTGATGAAACATTCTATTTACCTCCACAGGGTACTCAATGCAGATTGAAGCATACTTTTTATACCTTTATTTATTTTTATTGTTTTATTTTGTGTCTCCTTTTGCAACATGACTAATATTGGAAATATGTTTTATGTAACATTCACATGTCTAAGTGAAATTAAATTGTTTGCCTTCTCAAGTCAGGGTGGGAGAGAGAGGATTTGAAACTCAAAATTTTTAAAAATGATTATTAAATGTTTTACATGTAATTGGGAAATATGTAATGAAATAAATAAAAAATAATTTAAAAAACAAAGTTTATCCCCCCCATATGTAATTGTACATTTTTTTCTCTTTCTAACATTTTTTGATGATGACTTTTCCAAAATGTGTTACATACTCTCGTAGCCCAAATTTATTAACCTTTTCTTTGTAATTCAGGACCATTATCATTTTATAGCCTATACCACAATTTTTCATTTTTCATTTTCATTTTCTGTCACATCATGCAGTATTGCGTTATCATGTTGTGATTGTGACTGGGTCCTGCCTAACAGTATTTTTCCTTCCCCCCCCCAACTCTGCCTCAAAAACACAAATATATCCCTTTTCTAGGCTGCTCTTTCTGAGCTTCTGTATACTGGGAAAATGTATAAGCATACTTACTAAAATGTTTATGTTAAACAAATTTCAAGAAAAATTTGACCAAAGACCAAAAATAGCAAAATTTATGGCTCAGGTGTTATGGCTTGGTAACAAATATTCTGGAGATGCAGTAGCCTTCCCCCCCTTATCTCTAGGTTCCCGGCTTTGTTCCACATGGTTAGGATTGCCAGAAGACTGATCCACAGATAAATGAGTTGTTACTATATTCTTAGTTGACTTTTACTTTGGGAATAGCAAAAAACAAAACAAAACAAAACAAAATCCTTGGCTTGAATGCCCCATGCTTTCTTAATGTGACGATATAATTAAGTTGTGACATCTTTTACTATGGTTATAATCTAGGCAGTTCCCAATGCTTTTTTTTTTTTTTTGTAATTCCAGGGCTCTTAACTTAGGGACCATGAACTTGTTTAAAATTTTTTTATAATTATATTTTTATATAATTAGTTTCCTTTGTAATGCTTATATATTTTGTTTTATGCATTTAAAAACATTTTTTTCCAAAAAGAGGTACATAGGCTTTAATCAACTACCAAGAGTCTAGTGGCAAAAGGGCTAAGAATCCTTGTTTTAATGGTTTGTCTAGCAATAATTCTTTATATTACTTACTCAAAATTCACTTTCTCTATATGTGAGCTTCATGAGGACAAGGACGTTTTATTATTTGTAGAACTTATACAATGCCATTCACTGCTGAGTATATAGTAGGTCCTTTAAGAATTGCTGGATTAATTGATTGATTGATTTTCCTATAGGAACAATAATAGAGATGATAGGCGAGAAAAGTTTTAACTCAAAATATAACTGAAATACTTTAGCATTTGCAGTGGAAACCAGAAAACAGCAATCACAGAAATATTGTAAAACTGAGTGTGGAATCTTTTTGTGCTTTGTTTTGGATTTTGAATGCTGTTGTTTAAGAAAAAATAGATTATATTTGTGTCCATATAAAGAAGAGGTGTGGTAAATTTCCATCCATCAGCCACTCTTCTGTGTGTTTCATACATAATTCTATATGTGCACCGATTTAGACCTCAAAGGACATTAAGCCCAACCCTCTTACTTTACTACTGACAGCTCCAGCACAGCTTAAGTGAATAAGTAGGGTCATGGAGTTACTTATCCCACAAGTCCAGCTTCTTACCCACTCTTCCTCACTGTACATTGTTTCATCCAATAGTAAGAAAGCTCTGTCTTTGAGAATAGGATTTGTTTCATTCTTTGTGTTTGTATCACCAGAATCTAGAATGGTGCCTAGCCCTAGTGTGCAGTAGATACTTTAAATTGTTCATCAGTTGATTAGTATAAATGCTGGCTGTAAGCAAGGAACAAAGAGTAAACTGCTGTAATAAAGTAAAAGAGAAATGGAGGGGGAATCAGGTTTATCCAGACAAATTGTCATCTCCTTGTCTATAGATTTAGAACCTAAATGCACTGAAGTATAGTCCATCTTTCTACTTACAAAGGACTTCAAATGTGTTGAAATCTAGTATTTCAGAGACTTTGAGAAAACATTCCACTTCCTGTCTTGGTCACCCATGTCTGAAGGATAACAGCTCCTGTTGTTAGGTCTCACTCATTCTTTTCCTGTAACTCATATTGAAATTTTGGTATAAAGCTAGGTGGTACAGTGGATAGAGCATTGGCCCTGGAATCAGGAGAACCTGAATTCAAATGTGGCCTCAGATACTTGACACTTACCAGTGTGACCCTGGGCAAGTCACATAACCCCAGTTTTCTCATTTTAAAAAAATACCTACAATTAAAAAAAATTTTTTGGAGTTGTTTCACTTTACACTTTTGTGAACATTTTCTACCCTTTAAAAAATGGAGATGAAGAGTGATTTTGCAGGGAAGAAGGGTCTGATGGGTGAGATTTTTGCACTTTTTGCTCAGAACCGGGACTCCCAGTCATTTCCAAACTTTGCCCTTCCTTCCATTTCCCCCTTGTATGTTTGTTGTCTTCTCCTATTAGAATGTAAACTTCTTGGGAACAGGGATTATATTGCTTCCTTGCTTTTGTAATTCCAGCACTTATCCCAGTGCCTGGTACATACTAAGTACCTAATATAAGCTTTACCATTTATTTATTTACTTGTCATCACTAAATCATTATAATGCCTCTCTCCCAATTTCTTTAAATTTTCCCCTTGGCTTTCTTTTCCCAACCATTAAAATTACAGTAGGGGGATGTTTTCCATAGAACTCTGGTTACAGAACCCAAAATTCAATGAAATTATGAATAAAGTTGGCTATAGTGGGATGCTTATACTTCATTGTTCATGGTTCCTGCAGGCTATAGGAGTCTATTCATGGTCTTCTGTTATCATCACACTTGCTTTCTTAACTACCCAGTCAGACCCTTTAGACTCGTCATCTGCAATACCCATAGTAAGTCCTTATTTTTTTCTGTTGTGTTTTCATCTAGCCAGTCCTTCTTGGCTTTGTAATTGTGCTTGTGTCCCCTTTTCTAAAACTATGGTGAGTTTGTTTCTGATTACTTCCTCATTTTCCCAAGGTCACTTTGAATACCACATCTTCTTTCAGTTTGTTGATCCTACCTTGAATCCCTGATATTGGTGTCATTTACAGAATTAATGCACAAGCCTTCTATTCAGCTGATCATTGAAGAATGCTTTAAAGGGTATTGGGATCAGGAATAATGTCTGAAGGGAAGGCCAGGTTGTTAATGATCTATTGATAACTTCTCTGTGGATAGTAAAGTCAAGCCAGTTAGTCATGTAACCTCTTCTTTTTGTGGTCTGTATTACATTATTGGGGATGGCAGTGCTGTATTTGTGTATGTGAATTATGAAAGTATATGAATTTTGGGAGGGCTAAATAAAAAACCTTATTCAAGCAAAGACATATCCATCAGATCCTTTTGTTTTAATAAAATTTTGTCTTAGGACTAGCAATCAAGTTATCAATTAATGTTCCTCTAAATGGCATTAATATGGCAAAATCTTGAATGAGGCATACAGAACTAATTAATTTCAATACAACAAACACATAGGCTTTGGGGTAGACTTGTTCTTTATAGGAACCTTGCTGTTTGCTATCCCCTATAGTTCTTTTTGTTGTATTCTCAAACTGATTTTTTTTATGAGGACTCAAGAGCAAGCAGGCAGTCAAATCATTTATTGAATGAAATTTCCTCATCTATGAAATGAGCAGGTTGGACTCCAACGTGTCCTTTCTAGTCTTAATCCTTACAGAAAGCATTATTTCTACAGCATTATGGTTGGCATTGTAGAAAGGTACAAAAATAAGCTACCTTCTACTCAAATAGAAGGATCTGGGTTCAGATATCACCGTAGACACTTACTAGCTTTGTGACTTTGACTTGGGCAAGTCACATAATCTTTCTGTGCCTCAGTTTGAAAAATGTGCCTCATCTGTAAAATGAAGTGGGGTGGACACAATGGCATCTAAGGGTCCCATGCAGCTCTAAATCTGTGGTTCTCCTCTATTCTAGACAGATTTTCAGACATCATAAAGTCTGCTTTGCTGTCTTTTGCCCATCTTACAAATCATAACTTCCAGGTCATTATGTTTCCTTTTTTCCCTACCAAGTTGCAGTTTCCACAAAGAATACACAAGAATGAACCTTAAAACAAAACAAAACAAAACAACACACTCTAATCCTACTTTGTTTATTTGGGAAAAGGAACAAACATACCTATAATTTAGACTGTGTAAACATCTCTGAGGTCTGAAATAGGAGAGTTTATGCTATTTTTGTTTAGAAATAAGCAAGGTTAGGGGTGGCTAGGTGGTGCAGTGAGTAAGAGCGCCGGCCTCGGAGTTGGGATGACCCGGGATCGCATCCGGCCTCAGAAAATGAGCACCCACACATAAATAATGACTAGCCATGTAATCTTAAGCAAATTACTTAACCCCAATTGCTTAAAAAAAAAAGAAATAAGCAAGGTTTCCGTTAGTATTAGGAGCATAATTTTTGAGAATCTCTTAATCAAGGGAACCAATACCAAGGATGTACATCACCATTAAAAAAATCAATCAAAGTCTATATGATTGATTTTAGTCTTTTAGATAAAAAGAGTCATGTGGTCAGGAAATAAGAATACCTGTGGACTGAAAGACTTGTCAAAACAAGACTTGGTGGTCTTCCTTTTGGCAGCATGTGGGGATGTCACTAACACCTGGAATGGTGCAGGCAGGAGAGAGGCACCTGAATTCCTTATCACTGTGCTGTGTAATTTCTCAGGGGGTGGAAGGCTAGTTTTGGGAGACTTAGTGGAAAGGATTAAATACTTTAAAAACACTTAATACATTAAGTGTTTAGCCTTTTGGGATCTTATGTACATAGTTTGAAATGCCTTCTTAAAGGTTCTAATCTGAGCAATTACTTTCTGATTTAATTCACCCCTAACACAAACCTTTCCAAAACAGTGTAGGCTTGCTCCTGTAATCTGAACTCCTCAGTCTGTCAGCAGTAGCTATGCAGTATTCAGGTGGTAAAAGAAACACATGTTGTTTGGGGAGTGGGCATGTACTCTCCTGTCCAGAAATGCCTAAAGTTTTCTGTCCTCATCTTAATAATCTGGGTTCTCTTAATCAAGAGCATTCTTAATGTTTGGTTTCTTCCTCTTTCTGTAAGCAGAATAATCCTAAAGTTTTCGTTGTTTTCTCCCTCTATTTAGCAAATGAGACTTTGGAACCCCTTTCTACCCCAAGTTTGTTGTGAGACGTTTTGGCTCATTTTTACTCATAATGTAGATATAATTCAAATTCTCATCTTGTGCATTCTTTACTAACAGATTAGGCATAAAAATATTAAAATACTTAATTGGTACCAAATGACAAAATAACAGAAAATCAAGAAATAAAATTGTGTTTAGCTACTTCAAGAATTGCAGAATGCATCAGAAATATAATTTTTCTTCTAAGGAGAATAAATTTTTCCAGTAATTATGGATAATAATAATAGTTTAGACTTATATAGCCTTTAAAGTGGGCAAATACTTTGAATGTAATGTTTCATTAGATTTGTGTATTTGGCTGAAGCATACAATTTATGGTCCATTAGCCCATTGACACATCAATTTTGGGCATTATATTTTAAAATTATAAGTGGCAAATTATGAGTCATTTTAAAAGTAGCCTTTTATATTTGTATTATATTTACATTTATGTTAAAACAGACAGAATTATGCTTTTATAAATGAAGAAAGTTTTGCTAGAGATATGCTAAAGGTGTACTTTTAAAAATGAGATATTTAAAATGCCAAATACTCACAAAATATCATGTAGAATTATGTGTCAAATTCAACCGGATGTATTGTCATAAAGGGGGGGATTAGACAGAAACAGGAGGCGTTACTTCATTGGATTTGAGAGTAAAGATTTGGGCGTCATAATCTGAGGTCCATGGATAGATCTCAAAAAGTCTCTGAACTTGAATGGGGGAAGAAAACTCATCTTTGCTTTCATTAACTCCTAACTGAAATTTAGCACTTTTTCCAATTGAGAATGTAGGCAACCAACCTTTAATCTGAGAAGGGGTCTGTGGGTTTCAGCAAATGCCAAAGAGATAGAAAAAAGGTTTTAAGATTCTGTGCAGCTGCCTCTTCCTATAAACGATTATTATTTTCACTTTTCCTTCTGCTTAAACAAGGTACTCAGTCGGTTTCAGCTTTGGATTTTTCTTTAATTTTAGTCGTTAAGGATCCAGGTACCACTAATGCAAAACTGCCCCTCTGAGAAAACAAACCTCTATGTAGAGCTATGGTTTAAAAAGTCATTTTATGTTGAAAATGTGGGCACAGATTGAAACCTCTTTGAATGGGAGAAGATATTCCTGATGAGACTTGTTTGACTATCTGTTCTTTTATGCAGTAGATGATTAAACCAGGGTGGTCACTGAGACTAGAGCAGGTAAGGAGCCACCCAGTATATCAGTGTCAGGTGGAATGTCACCCAGGTTCACAGGAGTTGGAGCTGAGGCACACTTTACAGATAATTTAATCTAATCTCATTTTACTGAGTGGGAAACTGGTGACTCTCCTAGGGTTTACAGGTTATAAGTAGCTGAGTCAGCACTGAAACCCAAATTCTCTGACAAGGAACCCGAGACAGTGCTGTTTCATCTGTGCCGTATGCCCTAATAGCAGTGACTACTGATGTTTGTATCACCCTTTAACAAAGTGCTTTAGGTAAATTATCTCATTTGAGCCTTGTAAGGGAGGAACTCGGGATATTCTTATCCCCATTTTCTGGGTAAGAAAACAGGCCTAGAGAAATTCCATGGCTCACCCATAGTTAAAAAGCTAGCCAGTAAGTGCCTAAGGTGAACTTTAAATCCAATTTCTCTGGCTGTAAATTCACTGTTTTTCTTTTATGCCAAGACAAGTAATTGGACAGTTTTAAAAAGCAGTTTTAAATTATGCTTACATTATTAGGATTAGCCAAAACAGCTCACAATAAGTCTGGGATACAAAGGGGCTCCAAAGTCATCCTTACTAACTAGAAGGAGAAGAATATGAAAACTTTAGGATTATTCTGTTCATAGTACAGAGGAAGGACATTAACATTAATATTTGAACATTAATCAAACACTTGATCTTAACTGTTTTTAACCCTAGGAGCTGCAGCAAGGTGGCTCCTGGAATCATGAAGACTAGAGTTCAAATCCAGCTTGAGATACTTCCTAGCTGGGCACATCATTCAATCTGTCTGCTTCAGTTTCCTCAACTGTAAAATGGGGATAATAAAATGGGGGAAAATCTCACAGTTATTGAAGATTAATTCGCTGTTTGTTAAGTGCTTAGCACATTTCCAGGCACATAGCTTAATAAATGTTTCCTTCCTCCCCTCACACCGGAATTAAAGCATTTCCTTTTTGTAATCATAGAGATCCTGTAGGGATTCTTAAAGAATCCACAAAGGAACTTTGGTCACCTTGTTCAGCCTCCTCGTTTTACAAGTGAACAGAGACCTGGAAATTGAGCATTTTTTAAGCCTGTGGAATATGAAATTTAGCCTATGGGGGGCCCCTTCTCGGCTTCATTGCCTACACTCATGATTGGAACAAAGGGGGGGAACCCCGTTAATAGGCCTTGTCCTCAAGGAATTTCCAGAGGTTATCCTTAACAAAAGCTTAATCGAAATAATGCCATTTGGGCAATGTTGAGTATAACTCTTCTGGTGGTGTTCATCAAAAGTTTATATTCCTGGAAGAATGGGGCTTGATCCTTGGCCCTAGACTTCAAGTGTGTCTGTGTAACCTGAGTCCTATGTGCTGTGTCAAAGCATGAGTTGGGTCACGACATAAAGTAACAGGCTCTGATTTCACTTGGAGTAGGCCTGAAATTTGTGCCTTTGAGTATAAATGAATGATGAAGGAGACCAAAAGGCACCTTAGCCTGAACATTAAAATTGTTGGAACTAAGCCAGGGACTTGGGGTTCGGGTGGGAGGAGATTGCTTTAGAAGAGCTAAGACTGCTAGAACTGCTCACTCTCCTGTTGTTTTCTTCCATCTACACTCTGGAAGTCAACACCCTATGGGCAGCTCGGGCATTTACAGGCAGGAGGAAGGTGCTGTTTCAGCCTGTTAAGGATGGCACTGTTGCCTGTAACCGTATCTTGTTGGCAGCACTGGTGACATACTTAATGTATGCCCCTTAGGCCTGTGGGAGGGTGAGCAGGCACCACTGATGGCTCTGTTAATGGGTCTAGACATTTTGGAAAGCAATCTGGAACTGTATCCATGGAGTCACTGACCTTTGACCACAGCTACCAAGCACAGGATCCAGAGAGGGCAGAGATAGAAGGGGAAGATCAATTTGTAGACAAGTGTTTATTACCAGCATTTTTGGTTCTAGAAATGAATGGGAAACAAAGTGGGTATTTATCAGTTAGGAAATATGATTGTGATATATGAATGTAATGGGATGTTATTATGCTGTAAGAAAAAAAGAAAGGGACAGCTCTGGAGAAACCTAGAAAGATATGTATTAACTGATGGAGAATGAATCGAGCAGATCTGGAAAAATTTATAGGATTTCTACATTGTAATCGATAATGCAAATTTTTAAACAGTTTGAAAGATTTAATAATTATTAAGTTATATTTAAGTTTGAAAGACTAGATAATGCAGTGAACAGTCATAAATCAAGAATACTGATATAAAGAATGCTTCCTGTCTCTCAGCAAAGAGGTAAAGATTGTTAGAAATATACGTTTGGATCCAGCCAATATTTGAATTTATTTTGTCCTGACTCAGCTTATCTGTTACAAGAAAAAGCTTTTTATTTGTTGGGGGAAGAGTGAGGGAGAGAGAACTAGGGGTAGTATTATTAGTAATATTGATGTTTTTTAAAAGAGAAAAGAGCATCAATTAAACATTTTAAAAATATGAGGAATAAATTAGGAAGAAAAGGATGCAGATGGGGAATTTTGTTCTGTCATTTAATTTAATCTATATTTTATTTTTTTCTCTCATATTCCTCTCACACCTCTTACTCTTTAGATATCATCCCTTCCTATTCAACTAATCCTGTGCCCTCTATGTATACATTTACACATATATATACACATTCACACATGTATTTATACACACATACACCCTCCTATATAAACATATAGGTGTGTATACATATAAAACTATCCTCATACTGAAAAAAGTCTCATGAGTTACAATTATTGTTTTTCCATATAGGAATGTAAATAGTTGAACTTTAATATAAGCTCCTTATGATTTCCTTTTCCTGTTTACCTTCTCATGCTTCTTGTATTTGAAAGTCAGATTTTCTGTTCAGCTCTGGTTTTTTCATCAAGAATACTTGAAACTCCTCTTATTTCATTGAATGACCATATTTTCCCCTGAAACATGATACTCAGTTTTGCTGGGTAGGTGATTTCTTGGTTTTAGTCCTAGCTCCTTTGAGCTCTGGAATACCATATTCCAAGCCCTTCAGTCCCTTAGTGTAGAAGCTGCTAGGTCTTGTGTTATCCTGATTGTGTTTCCACAATATCCAAATTGTTCCTTCCTGGCTGCTTGTAATATTTTCTCCTTGACCTGGGAACTCTGGAATTTGGTTATAATACTCCTAGGAATTTTCTTTTTGGGATATTTTTCAAGAGGTGATTGGGGAATTCTTTCAGTTTCTATTTTTCCCTTTGGTTCTAGATTATCAGGGCAGTTTTCCTGGAGAATTTCTTGAAGGATGATTTCTAGGCTCTTCTTTTGATAGTGGCTTTCAGGTAGTCCAATAATTTTTAAATTACCTCTCCTGGATCTATTTTCCAAGTCAGTGGTTTTTACAGTGAGATATTTCACATTGCCTTCTATTTTTTCATTTCTTTGGATCCGTTTCATACTATCTTGATTTCTCATAAAGTCATTAGCTTCCAATTGCGCCAATCTAATTTTTAAGAAATTAGTCTCTTCAGTGAGATTTTGAAATTTCTTTTCCATCTGGCAAATTTGGCTTTTTAAGACCTTCTTCTCACTGGCTTTTTGGGCCTCTTTTGCCATTTGAGTTAGTGCATTTTTAAGGTGTTTTTTTCTTCAGTATTTTTGGGGGTCTTCTGTAGCAGGCTGTTGGCTCACTTCTCATGATTTTCTTGCATCATTCTCATTTCTCTTCCCAATTTTTCCTCCATTTCTCTTACTTGATTTTCAGGATACTTCTTGATCTTCTCCATGGCCTGTAAGCAGCTCATATTTTTCTTGGAAGTTTGTGATGCCGTAGTTCTGACTTCATTGTCTTCCTCCCATTCAATGCTTTCATCCTTTTTGTCCCCAAAAAAGGATTCTCTGGGCTGATAGTGATTCCTCTGCTTGCTCATCTTGCCAGCAAGTTATTTGACTTTGGAGCTCTTTGCCATGGTAGAACTCTGCTTCCAGAGTGGAGAGAGCTTTGTCCCAAATCACTGGGGTTTTTGCAAATGTTGTCAGAGGTCTGAGGAGGGCACCCTCTCTACAGACATGACACTGGTACCACTGGCGTTTCTTACTCCAGGACCACAGCCCAAGACAGCAACCCAGATCCAAGCAGGATAAAGCAACAGTGATTACCCTCTGAATGGTGGCTTGGTTCTCCTATGACCTGTAGGCCAGGGGCTCTGAAAGCGCTCTGGGAGGCTCTGGGACCTCCACCACCTCTTGTCCTAGGGGCAGGGGCAGGACCTTGCTCTTGGGTCACCTGGTTCTAACAGAGTTCTCCACTGACCTTTTACTTTCTCTGTGGTGTTTATGGGTTGAGAAGTGTGGAAATCTCCACAGCTGCTGGTGATTCACTCTCCTGAAGTCTGCTCTGGCTGCCGCTGGTTGGGGCCACCCTGGGGCACAAACTTGTGGCTAGCCGGGACTACCCTCAGCTCCCAAAGCACTGCAGTAGACCTTTCCTGCCGGCCTGCCAGGCTGCCTTCGATGGGAGACTTGTTTCTCTCTGTCACTTTGTGGGTTTTGTAGCTCTAAAATGTGTTTAGAGTCATATTTTATAGGTATTGGAGGTGGTTGTGGGGGGAGCTCACAGAATTTCCTGTGTCTACTCCACCATCTTGGCTCTGTCCCCTTTAATCTATATTTAAAAAAAAAACAAACAAATGGAATTTTATTGTGCTATAAGAAACGAGGAGGTGACGGATTTCATAATTACCTGGAGAGACTTATACAAACTGATGCTGAGCGAGAAGAGTAGAATCAGAAGAAATTTGTATACAATCACAGACATACCATATCTGTGATGACCAACTATGACAGACTGGACTCTTTTCAGCAATGCAGTGATATAAGTTAATCCCGAATGACTCAAGAAAGTGAGAAATGCGCCATCCAGAGATATAACTAGAAAGAACTGAGCCTGAATCCTGATGGAAGCAAACTAAATGATCTTGTTCTTCTCATTGTTTGGTCTTACTTCTTCCTTACCATCTTTCATCCCACCTAGTACAATATGCCTTTGTAATTGGAATAATGTTTAATATGAATGCATTTGCAGACCCTATACTGTACTATATGATGTCATGAGGGGAGGGGGGAGGGAAATAAAGGAAATTTGAAAATCAAGGAACTATGGAATTGAATCTTGTTAACTGAAACTAAACTAATAAATTAATTAAAAAACAAACAAACAAACAAACTGGAATAGAAGTTTATAGTGTCATATACAGTCTTCTTTTTCTTTCCTTTAAATATTCAAATATTTTTGTTGATTTTTTGAAGTTCAAAATATTAAAAAAAAAACAAAGTTCACTAGCAGTGTGTGACCCTGGGCAAGTCACTTAATCCATGTTACCTGCAAAACAAAACTTTAAGGAATGAAAAAGCCTACTCCCAACACTACCCTGGTATAAATTCTTAATAAATATTTGACTGACTGCTTGACCAAGCACCTAAAAAAGGAGGAAGAAAATGAGAGAGGAGGATTGGAAAAGAACAGCCTCCTCTATTCTCCACCTAATTGCAGGGCAAGAGGTTGTTTTGGTACACGGTAGTGTTTTGATTTTGTCGAAGGCCAGACATCATCATCAAATGGCTGAAGGTCCTAGTGACAATACAGCCTTTGTGTTTCACCTATTCCCTTGTACATGATTAAACGATGCAGATAAGGCAGTTCTTACTTGAGTGGTTCCTTTGTCAGTAGGAACATTCCCTTCAGTAATAAAGATTGCGACATACCCATTTCTGCCTGTTCTGTGCCACTGTTGTCTGTATCCTCATAAATCCAGACATGGGATCTCACCCACTGTGCTGGTGGCCTTCTACCCGATCATTTGACATGACTGCCTGTGGGAAGGTGAGATTAACCCTCTCTCTAACTGGCTTTCCTTTTCTGTTTATGTATTTCTCTGATTTCACAGGTCAGGTAGGTGGCACAGCCGATAGTGTCCTGGATGAAAAACCTGAGTTTGTATCCTGCCTCAGACATTTGCCAGCTGTCTGGTCCTGGGCACATCACTTCAGTCTCTTTCAGCCTCTGTGTTCTTATCTATAAAATGGACAGAGAGTTGGTAGCACACTTGATGGCTTCTATGGTTTCTAATCTATAATCCTGTGATCTCCGTTTAGAGTACTGTTATTACAGAACATTTACAGATGGGGAAAATTCAAGTGCATCCTTTCTGTTCACTGGTTATGAACTTCTCAGGGAGAGAAGCTCTTTTTACTAGATGACTTTGGTCTGAGACTTAATGCCTACCTGCTGTTCCTTCTCCTTTCAGGCACCTGAGGTTTAGAGAACAGTTTGCTTGATCAATCATCTCACTCCCTTCAAAAGAGAAAGGATAGCATCTGTATAATTATGTAACTGTACCCACCTGCATCCTCCATTACCCTCACAAAAAGGGGGGGCTGGAAGTGGAATATTATATGGAGAGAACTCTGGGCTAGGAGTCAGGAAGCTTCCACAAATAAGCTGTGTGACCAGTCACTTCCCTCACCTGTAAAAAAAGAGACTGATCTTTAAAGTCCACTCTCATTAAACAAATATTAATTAAATGCCTGCTAGGTACTAGGCACTAGATTTGGCCCTTGGGGATACCAAAAGAAAATAAAAAAAATATTCTTTCCTCTCAGGGAGTTTACCTTTTATTTAGGGAGGGGTAGGATACATGTGGACAGATTGGTATATACTACATAATTCCAGGAGGAGAGAGAGGGATTGTGCACCTGCAGTTAAGGACACCAAGAAAGGTGTCCCGTAGGAGATGACATTTGCCCTAACCCTTGAAGGAAGGGAGGGATTGAGCTAAAATAGGTCAATTTGGCTAAACCATAAAAAGTGTGTGGTGGAGAGTAAATGTGCAACAAACATGGAATGGTGGGCTAGAACCACAATTGTGAAGGACTTTAGATGACAAGCTGAGGGGTTGGTATTTTATTCTGGAGGCAGTGGGGAGCCATTGAAGTTTATTGAACAAGGGTAGAGACAAGGTCCATTAGAAGCACACTGACATTCTGTGAGTCTGGTGGTTTTGTTCCTTCAAATAACCAAGCAGGAACACTCAAGCTCCTTATCTTTGAGTAATATTGATGATGATAATTCATTTATATAATGCTTTTAAGTTTGCACATATTATCTCATGTGAAACTCACAACAGCCCTCAAAAATGTAGTTCCTTTAGGTGTTTTGTCATCCACGAGCAGATTTGGGCTCCCGCTGTAGTACCAGTGTAACCGGTAAATGCTGAATAACTTCAGCAGACTGTTACGTACCCAGCGGGACAAGTGCAGGTACATGGTCTGTGTGATGCTGTGCGATTGCCGCATTCAGAAGCAGAACCACAGCTTTTCAGAATCTGACTCAGCACCTGAAGGACATGAAAACTCTCAGAAAGGAGGACTTCTGATATTCAGCTCTTTGTGGAATACTTAGAACTAGGGTTGCTTGTTGTTTGTAAGGCATTATTATTTTTTTAAAATTTGTTTGTGTTAACTTTTTCTTTCTGTCAAAATGTATAAAATTATAACTAAAGCGTGTATATAATCCGCTGCAGCTGTATAAGCTCAGTTAGATGTAGAGTCAACACGCATTTAAAATGTTACAATTTTCTTTAAGCATTACAAGTTTAGAAAGATGCTATTAAGGAGTTACGTATATGGCTCTGTTTACATGAACTCTAATAAGATTTCTAAGCTTTACCATAGTTTACCCTGATTCTAATGTGCCAGGTGTAGAACTGGCCCTTTAAAGAATCTGTCCATTCTAGCTTTAAAAATTGACAGTTTGAGTTGTATTTTCAAGGAAAGTCTAATCCTCCAAATTCCCCTGTCCCCACCCCCACTACCTCCCTTTAATTGCAGGTGGAGGTGGGGGTGGGGGAGGGGAAGCTACCTTTAATTGTTTCAAAGATTATTGAAAAAGTGAATTTATAGTAGGAGGGTGGAGACTAATAAGGGGATTTCCCCCCAAGATCATGGTTTCTAATTACATCAGTTACAACCCAGCCTCCCTATTAACTTGAGTACAGGCATGAACTGGAAAAGAATGAGATAATCCAAGATAGATCAGGTTAAATAAAGATCTCCATTCATATCTTTACCTTTTATCCCTTGTTCTGAGTGCCAAGAATTAATGCTGTTTGAAAGTGCTACACACAGAACTTGCCGAACCATGGACATCTAAAATAATCCTAATTACTTTAAATGTTAGTGAGAAGGCCAGGAATCTCACGGTAGAAAAAATTTTCTGTTGTTAAGTGCATACGTACTAAGCGGGATTGACAATTCTTCCTCCAGATAACCAGTGTTTGGAAACAAAATCTTAAGGAGGAAAACTTGTCATACAGGATTAAAAAAACAAAACAAAACACAGTTTTATGCTTTTACTCCTACAAACACCAGAAAACTAGAGGGGCTGGTACGATTTTGAGTTTTTAAAAAGTGAGTTTTAAAAAACAAAATATATCACTCACATTTATATTTTTAAGTGGCTTTTTAGTGAGAGTTTAATAGTTTTAAAAATGTAGACAGCAGAGAAAATGTACTTTTCAAGCATAAACATCCTTGTTTTCTCACATCTCACTCATTTTTTCCAGTACATTGATTTTCTAGTGGATCTTTCAAGTTAAAAGTCAGTGTTCTTTGGAATTCTGAAGTATTTTCTCAAAATAGGGGTTCTTAATAGGAGGTCCATGGATAGGTTTTGGGGGTTGTGAATTTAAAAAATATATTTTGATAGCTGTATTTCAAATGTAATTGTAATTTTAAGCAGTCTGTAGGTCCAGATTGCCAAAGAGGAAAGGATGCATGACATAAAAATGGTTTAAAATTTCTGTCCTAAAATGGCACCTGATAACTCAGATCCATGTTTATCACTTTCTTCTAGCATTAGTAATTGTCATGGATATAATTTGATTCAAGATCTTAGGACTCCAGAACACGATCCTTATTAAATTTAGTATTTCTCCCATGTGGTTTAGAGTTGCTGAAACCAGCAGAAATAACACATAAAGATCTGAGTACTTTACAAAAGGAAAATTTTTTTGGAAAGATTATAAGGCACCTAGGTAGTACAGTGAATGGAGGGCTAGGCCTGGTGTCAAGAAGACCCGAGTTCAGATTTGGCCTCAGACACTAGCTGTGTGACCCCAGGTAAGCCACTTAACCCTGTTTGCCTCAGTTTCCTCATCTGTAAAAGGAACTGAAGAAAGAAATAGAAAAATAATTGTATTATTTTTGTCAGGAAAATCCCAAATGGAGTCACAAAGTCAGGCATGACTGAAAAAAACAACCAAAAAACCCCAAGAAAATTGAAAGAATTACAGGCCATACAACGTCCATGCCAGGATTTATTAAACACCTTTTCTGTGGGGAAGAGGGTGGGGTGGATCTACATCTACAAAGTGAAGTTAAACACCCTTTTCTGAACCTTATGATCTCAAGTGGTATTTATAATCTAGAAACAAGGCTTGTGTGTCTTCAGCATTGGACTGACTTAAAGATAACAAGTATTTAAATTGCAAATAGGGTAATTTTGAATGGAGAAGTGTTTAAAAAATTATCCAGTCGCATTTGTAGAAGTTAACAGGCTCTATTCCATGTGCCAACCATTGTTCCTTCTTTGGCACTGTTGTATAATGTGAGTAGACTTTTGGCCTTCCTGCTTCTTGTACAGGTTGTGTTTTTCTGTTGCAGGTGTCAGTTAATGGAACATTTTGTGTTTGAATAAAAAAAATACTTCTAAGTCAAATTAAAACCAAAAGGACCTTGGTTTTACAATTTTGATCACAGTCTTTTAACAGATTTTTTTCTCTTTCCCCACTAACCTCTACCCCAAGTTTACTAAATGTTTTAAGACTCCATTGAAAGTTAGAAACTGGGGCGGCTAGGTGGCGCAGTGAGTAGAGTGTTGGCCTTGGAGTCAGAAGGACCTGAGGATCCGGCCTCAGACACTTAACGCACACACAAACAAAAACCTAGCCGTGTGACCTTGGGCAAGTTACTTGACCCCAATTGCCCTCCAAAAGGAAAAAAAAAGTTAGACACCATTAGAAGTATGCATAGTATGGTTTTTACACACACACACACACACACACACACACATCACACATAATTGCACTAGCACACACATAGAAAGAGATTATATTTTTTATCTGTTCGTCCATCCAGCCAGCCATCCTTCCATCCATCTCTGTCAGATGGTAGCCTTCTATATTACAGGGATTGGGAGGGAGGGAGACAGTTTGGAACTTCAACAACAACAACAAAACCAAATAAAATTGAATTTAAAATAAGTTAGGAGTCACTTGTTAGCCCTTTAGGTGGGCTCCTAACTTAACCAACTTTAGGTGGGTGCCAGACTTAACCAACACCAGACTGCTCCAAAATCCAGAAAAGCGTGGAGAGAACAGGTTTTTCAGTGCTGCTCAAGAGCATCTCTCTGCCACAGGCCATTGTTTTTACCAGAATCTTTCCAGAAAAGGATTGGAAATGTTGACATAATCAGAAAATCCTCTAATTGTTTTCACTGTAATGTGGTGGATTTTGGTTCATTCTGTCTCTAATACCAGGGTTATAAAAAAGAATAACTTTATATCAGGGTTTAACTTTTATGTAGTTGTCTGTATTTCAGGGCAGAGAGTTTTATCTCTAGTTTATCCTAGTGGATAGGTAAACAGGCTTTTCCACTGAATCCAAGTTCTATCGAATCTGGAATATAAATTGTTTATGCACTTCATAATTGAGTAGATTCGTTATCCTCGTTGATGAGATAGACTTTTTATTGGTGAGAACCTGTCTATGCCTTCCCCATCCTCTATGGTTCTGATTCATAGTTTTTAATACGTCTCCAGTTAGTCAACATGAATTTATTGTTTGCTATGTAAACAGTACAAAGAGGGGGGGCAGTCACTGTTCTCAAGGAGAGTAGATTCTAATGGGAGAGAGAACATGTAAAGAACTAAGTTGGACCTCGTTCAAAAGGTGGGCTTTGAGCTGAATCTGGAGAGAAGCCAGAAAACCCAACCAAACAAACAGGAATTGGGAAGGGAGAGGGGAGCATTTTACACCTGGGGGGGGGGGTAGTCAGTACAAAAGGCACCTAGATAAAAGATGAAATACCTGGTTTGAGGAGCTCCATAGAGAATCACAGTTTGCGAGTGGTCTTTTAAGTGTTCATGTTTCGTGGGTACCAAAGGAACACTTGGGCTTTCTATCTCTTAACCTTCACTCTTTTCAAATTAAGTTAATTAACTAATTTTATTTTACAAAGCAGTAGTTGGGGCAGTTAGGTGGTTCACAGAATTCTGACACCAATTCTGGAGTCAGGAGGACTTGAGCTCAAATCCAGCCTCAGATACTTACTAGCTGTGTGACCCTGGGAAAATCCCTTAACCCCAAATGCATGCCGCCTCCACCTGAAAGCAATAGTTATAAATAGACATGAACATTTCAATATACAAAGAACAAAAAGGAGGATTGTATATTAAAAAATGAACTTAGACTTTAAATCTAACATAGTAGCAACAAAATGGTCTTTTTGGTTTATGCCCCTTTCTGAACTTTCTTGTTGTCTTCTGTGTATTTTTAAAATGTTTTATTAATGCTTTCAGTATCTTTACTTTTGCTATCACTGTGCATTCTTTTTTGATCATTTGTTACCTCGATGATATTTTTTCTTCTGGAGCACAGTTTGATTTTAGAAATATGCTGTAGTGCCTGTCTTTTGGGTCACCAGCAACATTTAATTGCTTGGGGATTGTTTTGCTTTATTATCTGTAACCATAAAAATATCACTGGAAAAGTATTTGTGTTGAAAAGATGTCTTTATATAGTAGAAAGCAGGGTGAGATCATGAAAAACACTATGTATCTTCCCAAATACAGTCCAGCTTACTTTTAATCTTCTTTTGAATTCTGAGTCTAATTCCTTGGCTGTCTGTATTGCCTATTGTATTGCCTGTACCAAATATGTGTACACACATAAATAGTACATACACACATACATGTGCATTTGTGTGTGTTCTGAATAGCAGGTATTTTTATATCCAACCATTTTTTACCCTGTATGCGTTGTTACCCTTATCTCTTAAATCCTCATGAATCTCCTTGAGGAAGTTTTGTAAAGTTCCAAGGCAATCAGGATGATTTCCCTCTATCTATGTCAAAGTCCTTGAAGGTAGGAACTGTCTGTCTTGTTTGTGTTTACATTCTCAGTACTTAGTATAGTTCTTGGAACTTAATAAATGCTTTTTAATTCATTCATTTTCACACGAGAGCATCTCCAGGATGTTACCATCCAAAAGGAATCCCATTTTTATTTGGACTTTGTTCAAGACATGCCATGAGAGCAGCAAACACCTTTGGAGAGCATATATACGACTCATATAGTGTTAATAATCAGAAGGTTATTAAACAGAGTTATCTTTGTGATTTCATTTATCAGAGAATCTTCCATGATCTTTATATTCAGGAGAGACTTGTGGAGCCTTTCACGCTCCACAACTTTACCGAGTCAAATCTTTTTTTGTGATTAACAAGCTATAAACATTCTGTAGAATTTTTGTATTCTTTTTTATCTCTCTGTCACTTATGTGGTTATAGATAGATTGTCTGCTGTTGAGAAACATTTATGAAAACCTGCCTATTTACTCCTTATATTTTAATTGATATACTTCATTACACTTGTAGATTATTCATATAAAGGTATATTATATTTATATAAAGTAAGCATATAGTTGTAGTTGTTCACTTAAAATCGATTTTTAGACGTACTGACTGAGGTCATCATGATTTTCCCCCCTATTCTTTTGTTATTTTCTATGAGCTAGATGAATGGATGGATAGATTTGGTCAATCACCTCTAGCACAGATTTCCATGGCATTTATTTGGTAATGTCCAAACACCCTTCCCAACTATATCTGCTTAAATTCCATTTCTCTTTCCTAGTGTGTCTATTTCCGAGAATTTATAATCTAAATAGGGTGATTCCTCTTGCCACAAATGGCGAAAACAAAATTATAGTAATGTTGCCATAGTTTTTTCCATTGACTGTTATCCTCCCAGCAGTTTTAGCTGCTAATGCTCTTTCTGTATTCTTTTCATAATTTTATAGGGTCTTCCTCTGCCTTTAGCTGTCACCTTTCTTACTTGGCAAGGAGAACCAAGCATTTGCTGGCTAAGGCAGTTTCTGAGCTCTTTGGGACTCCTTGTGTTACCTGTTTTACTCTGTTTAAAAACTACCAGAAATGGTGAAAATCAGTTCTTTTCACCATTGCTCACTTTTCAGCTTCAAGGACTCATTTTGGGAACTTTGTAGGAGATCTGAACCCAGGACTTTACATTTAGCACTCCTTCCATTGGACCAGGTTTCCATTGCTCCCTCTAACCTGAAACCTTCTTTCTTCTATAAAGGGTATTTATAATTCATAATAAGGAAGCTTCTGCATACTCTACGAGCCTTTGCCCCACTTTCATTACTCATAGTTGAGGCACATTTTCCAGTATACTTTGGTCTTACGTTTGTGCCTGCCATCACAGTCATCAGGTTTATAAGGGATAGAGGCTATTATAAAATCCTTCATAGAGTTTCTCTGCCTCTTTAGCAGATGGTGTGTACCTTCATGGTGGTATTTTGGCATCTTAAGCATTTGAAAGCAAGAAGATTGTTATTTCTTGAAGCCTCTGGGTGTATGGTGATGTCAGCTCCTTTATTTGCCTCTCAGGGAGCTTATTGGCTATCCTTCTACTTAACTTAAACTTCGTCTTGACTTCTAGCTTTGTTATTGTGAGAACTCATGTGGTTCCATTCTTGCAGTTGTGTGTGAATTAATTGGCCATCGGAGAAATAGCTCACATGTACACCTGTAGGTCACTTCCCTAAGTTAATGTTTATATTGATTTTTAGCATCTTCTACTTTACTGCAGTCACTGTAAAAGTGGAAATGGGCCTCAAGGGGACTCAGGGCTGTTTGGGACCAATCTTTGTTGTGGGGGTGCCGTGGCCAAAGAATTCATTGCAGAATGCCCAGCCTGCTGAAGATGAGCCTCTGTGTTAATGAAGGTTGGTCTTTGGACAAGCTTCAGTTTGACTTTGAGACTATACTTCAGTATTTTGTAGCATGGTAGGTACTGCCAGAGTTTATGCTGTATTTTCCTAGTCTTCAAGAAACCTACTACAATGAGGCATTAGAGTAGATTTCTTGTGGAGAATTTATTTGTTTTATATATAGTACTGGAAATATTAATACATGCACTTGGAAAGTTATTCTATATTTACATAATAACTAAAAACCCTATTAGTAATCAAGTTAAGGTATGACTTAAGGATGCCAGCAGCAGGGGGACTGGACTCCTCAGTCAGTAATCCTGTGGGATCTACTTATTGTTAGTTTTAAAAATTTCCTGGCCCTTGTAACTATTTTTTTCTTTGCTTTTTTTTTTTTTTTTTGGAGGGCAATTGGGGTTAAGTAACTTGCCCAAGGTCACACGGCTAGGTTTTTGTTTGTGTGGATTAAGTGTCTGAGGCCGGCTCCGAACTCAGGTCCTTCTGACTCCAGGGCCGGCACTCTACTCACTGCGCCACCTAACTGCCCATCCTTATAACTATTTTTAATGTGATTATGAATGTACATTTTCAAAATGTTTCCTTTTAAAAATAATAAAAATAAACGGCACTTTTTTTAACCTTATTTGAATTATTAAAAAACAAGATACAATGTTGGCATCAGAAATATTTGGCTCAGGTCAAAAAATTATTTTGTAACATCGTAAGTCA
>WOXC01010135.1:0-20000 GCA_011680675.1 Gymnobelideus leadbeateri | reverse complement strand
AAATGACTGCCAGTTCTAGAAAGGGTTAAAAAGACTTGAATTATTTTTTCCTTCCTCCCTCCCCATTTTTATCAAATAGTCCATATACTTGAGCACTTGGTTGATAATGATTTTCCTTAACTATAGTTTCTGCAGCGATACTGCTTAACTTTTGTAATAACAGGTTAACATCTGGCACCAAGTCCCAGAAAACTTGATCTCATGTATTGCAGATTGCCTATCGCCCTGCTTTGTTACTGATCCCTATAGCGCTCAGGGGTTACCCTAAACCTTTCCATTGCCTCTGAAGGCTGTTTGGAAAGGGAGATAATCTAAAATGTGTTATTTTGGAGAAACAAATTATGATGTTTGGGCTCTGTGACACTCCATAATTTATGTGGCTGGGGAGTCAGTCATTTAACTTCTTCAGCCTTAGTTTCTTCATCTGTAAAATGGGGATGGGACTACCATCCTAGGATTCTTGTTGGAAGAAAGTGTTTTGTAAACTTAAAAGTTCTGTAGATATAGAAGTAATATTGCTGAAAACTGAAATATATTAATGTAGTCCAGAAGCTGCCCTGTCCAGCTATCATCTCTGATCCTATAATCCTGAGATGCCTCTTCCCTTCCTTCCCAACTCCACCCCCCTCCCATTTTGGCTTAACTGAACCAATATTGTCTCCCTGTTAACCAAAAATAATATTGTTAACTAAGATAATTCAGAGCAAAAAAACAAAGGCAGGGAGAGGAGGATTGTCCCTGAAGTAAGTCAGTCCCAGTAAATAGCCTGAGAAGAGGTCCCCAAAAAAGATGTTTTTTCTTCCACACTCAGTGAGTGGAGTACAGATAAACTTTGCTCTGTTGTTTGCTTCATTTTTGAGGCTTACATTTTCTCCCAAGAATCGGCCAAATTCTTTGCATGGAGTTAGATTATTGAAGTCTCTCTGAAGGGGATTTGTTTTTAATGGGGGTGGAGTGAGAGACTATGTAGTTTAGGTTGATTTGGAACAACGATTTTTCTCGTTTTGAGAAACTCTTCTTTGCAAGTAGAGGGGGCTCACCAGATCCTGGGGAACAGGTTGCTCTCAGGACAAGATCTTAACCAAAAAACCTACCACTACATTCAGTGCACACCAGGGAAGCTGCAACATGATGGGAAAGTTTCAGATCTGAATCTTATGTTTACTTTTTTCCCACCCCAATCCAGGCAAACCCAGCATACAAAATACAGAGAGGAAACCACCTGTCTTCATCTGCCCAATGAACGAATGGTTCCCAAAGCCCTAGCTGGTTGGAGATTCCAATGCAAGAATCTTTGTATTGTTACAGAAAAATAAAAATTGAAATTGGATAGCATGAACTTGAGGGGGGGCATTTACTTTTTGCTCTGTCTTCTTGCCACCCCAGTTAATACAGCTCCCAACCTGCTGCAGATATGAGAAGTTTGCCAGAGTGTAGGATCCATTAACCATGTAGATCACACCCAGAGAAATCAATAAACAGTAATCTTCTTGTGACTTATGTGCCAGGCCCCTGGGGCTTCTGTCTGGGAAGATCCAGGGAATCAAGTTAGGGTAGTGTATTCTTTGGAGCAGCTCTCTGCCCTCCAGAAGTTTCCATTCAGGGTCCTTGGGGTGGGTGGGAGAGAGCCTTTATAAATATTATTTCATTTAAGCCTTCCAGGATTGTTTCGGATCAAGTGAGATAATATTTGTAAAGTACTTTGAAAACCTTAAAGAGCTCATAGATATGCTAGCTATTATGAGCTATTAATGTTTTTGAGCTGTTTCCCATTGTGAAAAATCCTTCCACAAATGGTCCATCTACAGCTAGTCGAATTTATAGTCTCAAAAGAATTGCCACAAAATACTGGCATATGTTAACTGTATGTCTGTGTGTACACAGCTGGCATGCTTCAAGGCAGACTGAACATAGCTCTCCCTCAATCCAGGGCAGATCTCTGATCTCTTTGCTGCAGAGTTTTAGAAGTAGGGAGATCAAGTCATTTGTAGAGACTTACAGAGCTGTAATGGAATTCGGCGAGCCCGAGCTCTAGTCCAACCCACTCGGGAATCACTTGAAGGAAGGGACAGGTCCGAAGCCACGTAGTCGCCCCAGGAAGGTTCCAGACTAGAATTCAGATCTCTGCTTCCCAGAGCAGGATGGTTTGGGGTGGGGGAGAGTAGGAAGGGGGCTTTTAAAAATCACTAGCCCCATTCTAGTGCTTATCTAAATGAGATAAATTCGTGCTTGTGGAATGAGGATGAGAGACCGGTGGGCACTGATAAACCCACCCTAAGATCTGCATGCCAGCTGCTGTTTCCCAAAGACGCCCCCCCCGGTTGAGCAAGGTTGCTGCGGCTTGCCACCATCTCAGAGCCCGGGCTGTGGGCCTCGTTTTTCTGGCTCTACACCCAGCAGAAGGCACGACTTACCTTTGGCCCCGGAGTTCTAATTTAGGGAGCCGACCTGCAGAGGAGGTGGTTCGGGGAGGGGGGGGTTATCAGCATTTTTCCCGGGTTCTCCCTGATTTTTTCCCAAAGGAGCTCTGAAACCAGTTGGTTTTTAAGCGGGGATAAAGAATGGGAGAGAATCGTTTTCAGGGAAAAGGGGATTCTCTCGTGAGAGAAAGAGACACACCTGAAGAGTGCAGACATGGGAGAGCCGCGATTTTCCGTCTCCGGGAGCTTTACTTAAATTACGGAAAATCTACCGTGTGCAATCCCCAGCCCCTGCTTGCCCCACTTTCGTGGTGAAGGAGCCATTTCTTTTAAGAGGAGTTCACAAAAGCCGTGGCCCTTTTCGGTGGTGTGGGTGTGTGTGTGTGTGTGTGTGTGTGTGTGTGTGTGTGTGTGTGTGTGCGCACGCACGCGCTTGTGTGTCGTCCTTTGGGAAGAAGAAAGTCATCTTTAAAAAAATCATGCATCAAAAGTTCACCAGACCCCATTCTCCATAATAGGTTTCCTGCCAAGCTTTCTCTCGTCTTTTTCTCTAAAGTTTAGAAGTGTACTTTGGAGAAAGAAGGAACGAACGAAGGAAGGAATTGGGTGACAGAAAAGGAAACGAGCATGTTCGGTTTGATAGGGATACCCATAGGTAACTCACTCAGGTTCACTGCTTCCTCGCCCCCACTCCGTATCTATCGGCATTATTCCCGCCCCCACCCCATTCCCTTTTCTCTGGAAGGAGGTAAGAGCAGCTAATTCGCTGGACAAGAGTAGGACTGGGGAGCTGACAACTTCAGTGGCGTGGGTCATTTCCATGGACCTCAAAGGCACGGACAGACAAAACACCAAAAGATAGATTTCGCACCTCTAGAACGAGCTATCACCTCTAGATTACCCGTGCCTCTCAAATTGGATAAACTCCCCCCCCCAAAAAATATGGGTCTCCGGGTTGGGGCCATCAACCAAAGAAGAACCTGGGCTCTTCTGGGCCTGCTACCCTGTGACTGCTCCCCCCCTCTCCCCAGACGACGAGGACGAGTAAAGTGAAATAACGGAGGGAGAGGGTTCTAAATTTCTCAAGGGACGCCCCTCCGCAAAATGCCAGGCCGAGTTGTTTCCCCAAAGGGCGCACACGTTGCTAGTTCGGGACAGAGGCGGCCTGCGGAGCGCAAACCCCTTCCCAAAGTATTTATGAGTGGTGGGCAGCCACTGACCTTTGGTAATTCCTTCTGGGCACCCGGCGCTTCCCTAGCTGTTAACTGCGCCCTCTCTGATTCATTATTAGTAGGCTCCCGCAGCCCTAGGAGGAGGGCTCGGTGGCACTAATTTCAACTTAGCTCACGGGAGAGGCTGTCGGGGAGTTCATTCGGGTGGATATGTGCTGCTTTCTCCCAAGTAATTATGTGAAAACAGGGACACGCAGCCCCTGAAAGTAAGGGGCTGTCTGGCCAATCCTAGCCCCCCGGGTCTGACCATACATCTTTCTTCTTTTAATTTGACACTGGTCTAAGAATCTTTTTTTTTTTTTTTTTTGAGAGGCAGGTGAAATGGGAGTATTTGCAATGTTGAAAATGTGTGTAGAGAGGGGAGGGGAAAATAGAAGAGGGAAGGAAGGGCGGGGGGAGAGAAATGATTCCTAACCTTTACAAAACAAGGATGCTTTGGGTTCATGGTTGGATACCATCCCAAATGACTGCTTCTCTAGTAACAATAACGTTAGCTACCATGTACCGGTTAAAGTGGCAATAGTGTGTTGTGAACTAATCCCCTCCTCTTGGAGGACAGAATATTAGCAGCAATGTGAATTCCACAAAATAGAAACTTTCCGTTTCCATATATTCTCCTGGGACATTATAAAATTAAGTCGATGAGTTGTCGTTTCCCCCCTCCCCCAAGAGCTCCTTGGTCTCTCCGAAACTAGATAAGGCTAGAAAGCACCTTACCGTGTATGCAAACACACATATTTTCTTTATACACACACACATTATCGTCCACCCTTTAGCCATTAATACTTGTCACACTGGAATTCCGCTCAGTTAATCGTGGTTAAACACATACACCATAGGAGAACGTGAGTGGATTCAGTCTAATGAAGTTACATTTACGTCCTTTTTAATCCCCTCTCCTCTTCCCCTCCCATTCCAATTTCTTTGATGATTTTTCCCATAAGTGTATAAGCTGCTTGGACTTAGTGGAACCAAGCACTCTCCCCTTAAATGTTATTTGGACCATATGCTTTGCACATTCATTCCCGCTCCGGCTATTCTTCTGGGTACTAACTGCTAACACGTTATAGTCACCTTGAAATTTCCTCTGCTATTTTCCAATTAAAAGCTTAATAGCCCTGGAAACGGAGTTCATGTGGTGAAGTTTACCATAGCCCCTTGTTCTGGAAGGCTTTCTGCTGGGATCCCATTATGTGCTTGAATAAACCTTTTCTGCAAACAGAAATGGGACTTGGGGTTGTCAGGTGTTGGGTTACAATAGACTTTCAGGCAGGGGACATTTTACCAACATAAATACAAACCTGTCCCTATAGGGAGATGTTGTCAAATACTGGGATATGGAAAACATTCCCATCAAATATGAGAAAAGGATTACTGCACTATATCAAATGAGTATTTAAATCTTAGCCCCCAATGTGCACTCGAGTGAAACAGGGGCCCCTGAACCAAATAATACCAGAGAATTTTAATGGTAGGAGATAAACGTGGATAGGTGATAGGGGGAAGAAAGGGGCTTGCTCTGGCCCTTGAAATTTCTAGTACTGGCAAAGATAAAAAAAAAAAATCTTTATCTCATGTTCTTGTTTGGAATTGATGTTGATTGGAGAAATGCAGAGCGAATGTCTTTTTTTTTTTTTTTTACTTAACCATCCCTGATTAGAGCCGGCCAGAGAGTCCTATACAGCGACCCAGGGCATTTCAGTGTGGAGGTTCCAAGACCTATTTCTTTCTCCCTCTTTAATTCGTTCGTCACGTGGAGCGGGTTTGTGCCAGCTCTCCCCTTCTTCGGGTCCTGTAGAGCAAGACTAGACTATTATTGCTTTCCTTATATCTACTAGCATTGCTCTAGCGGACAGTGGGTGGTATTTGACTAGCATCTTATTGCTCCAAATGCTGTTCTATTTCCCTTTTTCTCTGGAGGGTTTTTTTTTTTTTTGCGGGGGGGGGGTTGGCAAGGAGGGGCGATTTAGGGGCGGGGAAAAGAGGCTGGGGCTGAGAGTATTTGATGTGTATTTAGTAGAAGCGTTTTCAGGGAAGTTGCCTGCAAGTCAATCCGAGGCAAAGGAATTCTTGGGGGTGGGGGGTGGGGGTGGAGGTGGTGGTAACTGAATCAATGCCCCTCGAGGGCTGAAGTTCGAACTCCAGTACAGAAACAAAACCTGCCAAATTAAGAGGAGTGACGAAACCAGGCTTCTCTCCAGCAAGTCTCTTCAGTGTTTGGGGTCACCCCAGCTGGACAGAATCGCAGCTCAGAAGCTAGTTTGCTTAGGTTTCTGAGGAACTGCCATTTCTCACTCATGCCCTAAGATGCTAAAACTGTGAACTCAACTTATTCCAGGGAGCCTTGAGAAAAGAAAACGAATATAAACAAAAATGTTTCATAAGCGGAAAGGATGTGAGATATCAATTACAAAAACAGCTCGGTACCCACTATACTTTTCTCCCCTTTGGGAAGACCCCCCCCCATGTGCTTTTGAGAATGAGTTTTAATTTAAGGCTGATAAATAAACGTACAATTCAACTGAAACATGGCCTCGTATACACTTATGTATATGGACTTGCTTGTGTACATAGCATACACACAAACACCCTTTCACAGATTTCCCTGCTTTGTTTGGAAATTGGCCTTTTCCCAGAAAGTGAAATCACAGTATCCCCTAACCTAATGCACCTGACAGTATAATTTTACGGAGTTTACTGTAATCACGATTGGAAAGTGTATGTGTTGCGTGTTCATTTTCAGGACAACCGAATGGATTGCAGTCTTCCCAAGGGGGAAAAATAGCTACTTTCCGCAGGAAGAATCACAAATGGAGCCTCTGAAATGTTTATGTGCTTGTCCAACAGAAAAGGATCTGCCATAAATTAGCCACGACCACAAACTGTGTGGAAATCCTGGCCCCAGCAGTACTACAAAATGTTTTCAAAACTTCCAACCTTGCGGGTCTCTCGAAAAGACGTTTGCAAATAGGGTCGGTAACGGCCCGGCTTGGAGTCATTTTCCGAAGCCAGTTTCTGTGGTGGCCAAGCCTCGAATCGGCTTTAGACAGTTCGAGATCTCAGGACGGGGTCCAGAGAAAATCTGGGGGTTGGGAACCTGAGAGGGGGAGAGCGTTTTTTCAAAGCTGAATGAAGCAAAGGGGCCCAATTCATAACTAAAAAACACATCGCTGAGACTTGGGTTAGATGAAAGGAGATCTCCATTTGGCTTTTCTAATAGCTACTCCCAAGGAGAGGGTAATTAAATTCGGGGGGCTTTCCAGGATGCTTAGTCTGTAATGCAGCTTCTCCAGTTCTCTGAGAGTTAAATCCAGAATTTTTTTTTTTAAAAAGCCAGCTCCGGAGCTGTTCATAGGTCTTTAGGGATATGGCTTTATTGAAAATTGTGGAGTGAGGTGGGGAGTTTGCTGCAATTTGTTCTCCCTTTTGAAGTAGCCAGCGTAATGGGCCCGCTAATCGGTTCTTTGCTTTTGCCTAGCAGGGTGTCTGAGATTCGTTTTTCTCGACTGAGCAAAAGGAAAAAAAATACTTGTAGAAGAAGCAAGCTTTGGTTTTTTTGAGATCAACTTTCCAGAAAACCCTTCTTCCCCAACCCTGTCCCTCGCTTCTCCTCCCCTCCAACTACCATCCCCAAACTTCCGGGCAAACTTTTCGTCTAGAAAGGCCTCAATTGAGAAGACGTCGGATCGGTCCTGCCTCCTCCCCACTGTGAGGAGAGAGCTCACTGGGGCTATGTGCCTAGAAGAAGCAGGCGAGGGATCTCCGCCATCACAGCGATCCCAGGGGGACTGAGGGACGCAGGAGGGAAGGGCCACCGGTTCCTCCCTGCCTCCCCCTCCCTCTCCTCCTCGCACCCCCCGCCTTGACACGCACCCCCGTGGCTTTCGGGTTCCTGCTACCTCAGGCTCTAGGAACAGCCTGGAGAAAAGCAGGCTGGAGGAAGGGGGGGAGAGCTGGGAGCGCCCCCGTGAGTGAGGACAGGCTGCATGTAGGTGGCAGCCGAGGTGACAGTGCAGGGAACCGAGGTGGGGGGTGGCGGTGGGGAGCAGAAGAAAGAGACGGGGACCCCGGAGGTGGGGGTAGGAGAGAGAGAGTGGTGGGGGAGGGGAGGAGGGAGGTGCCCGGCCCTGAGGACGCGCGCAGGAACGCTGCAGTCCAGCTCCAGACGTCAGCCAGAGCTCTCGCCCTCTCCAGGCAGCCACCGCGGCTCCTCTTCGGGGAGAGCTGGGGACCGGGCGTCCCGGCGGCCACGCACCCGCGGAGACCCTTCGGACCTGTCCCAGCTGGTGGCCTGAGCGAAGCAGACGCGGCGGCTTTGTGAGTCTAGGTGAACCAAGGCGAGGTGAGGGGGCGAGCGTCCAGCCCGGGCGCGGGGGGCGCAGCAGGGCCCCGGAGCGCCCGGAGCTGCTGCTTAGGGCTCCTCCTGTCCCTTCCTGCCACCGGCACTCCGTGCCCCGGCCGCGCCGCTTCCAGACTGCCAGCTCCCCCGGGAGCCCAGGGGCATGAACGGCTACGGCTCCCCATACTTATACATGGGCGGCCCGGTGTCGCAGCCGCCGCGGGCGCCCCTGCAGCGCACGCCCAAGTGCGCCCGCTGCCGCAACCACGGCGTGCTCTCCTGGCTCAAGGGCCACAAGCGCTACTGCCGCTTCAAGGACTGCACCTGCGAGAAATGCATCCTCATCATCGAGCGGCAGCGGGTGATGGCCGCTCAGGTGGCGCTCCGCCGGCAGCAGGCCAACGAGAGCCTGGAGAGCCTCATCCCGGACTCGCTGCGGGCCCTGCCGGGTCCCCCGCCCCCGCCACCCGGCGACAGCAGCGCGGCCCCCCAGCAGCCGCCGCCTCCGCCCCAGCCCCAGCCGCCGCCTCCGCAGCAGCAGCCGCAGCCGCCCCGTCCAGCGGAGCTGGCCGCAGCCGCTGCCGCCCTGCGCTGGGCCTCGGAGCCGCAGCCCGGGTCGGGGCTGCAAGGGCAGCTCTCCAAGGCAGGTAAGCAGAGACGGGGGGGAGGGCGCGTGCGCCGAGAGGAGGGAAACTGAAGGACTTAGAGGACAGTCTCCAGGGGGGCTGGGTTGGCGGGGGGAGGGGGGTAGATGACACTGCTTGCAGCCACCCGCGGGCGCGCCCCTCTTCTCTGGAAGCCGGACTTGCTCCCTCCGCTCCCATTCCCTTAGACCCTGTGCTGCTGAGTGGGGAGAGAAAGTCTGCGACTCGGGAGCTCGGTGCAGACCCCAAGCACCTAGAGCTTGGACCAGAGGCTCTCCCTGTTCTCACACCCCGTCAGGATCTGAGCTAAGATGTCTGGCTCCTTGATAGCCTTTCTCAGGCATATAGAAACAAAGAGGCGACACTTACAATCCGGAGCCCTAGCGGGCTTTTTGCCTTTGGAGGAAGTCTCGGTTTTAAGGTGTTGGGACGAATGGAAAAAGACCAGTTTAGGGTCGGTACTTTTAGCAGGATGAATGGGATCAAGGGCACGGAAGAGGTATGAGGAGTCTTGAAGTCGTAGCTCTTCCAACTTCTCTTGGAGACTCCAGGATAGGGCAAAAGCGAAGCCCCGGCAAACCCAGAGCCTTCCCGTGCAGGGTTCCTGTAGCCCAGAATGGTTGGGAGACTATATACACTCGAGAGCGATGGCATGAGGGACCAGGCAGGGTCCCTCCGTGGTTTCCTTGTGTGAGGTGGGAAGCAGTGAAGGTGAGAAAGACCAGGACGTGGAGAGCAAGAGGAAGAACGAATCTGGGGGGTGGGGGAGTAGCCACCTGGAGAAATGCTAGTCTTTTTCATATGCTCCCTTGACATCTCTCATCTCTGGAGGTCTTCAGGAAGAACGTGGCTTTTTAGCAAGTTAAATTAAGCAAAGAAATTTACTCATAGATTTCATGGTCCTGGCGAGTGGCCTGGGGCTGCAAAGGTAGAGGGAACGGAGAGAAGGGAGAGGGGATAGATAGGAAGGATCAAAGCCTTGTAATAGTCTCTCTCTTTCCTCCCGTTCTCCCACTTCGTCCCTCCTCACTTCCAGAAAAGAAAGGTATTTGTCGTGGTTGATTTCGGTTTCTCCGGACTGCGAGTCCACTTTTGGCACATCCCGGTTCCCTGTTCATGCCCCGCTCATGCCTCTCCAAATATCTCTACGAGCTTCTTTTTCTTCACAGAGATAAGGATGAAAGCCTGCGAACTCTTTTTTGATTTAAAAAAATTTTTCTGCTACTGCCAGGCTCTGAGTTTGTGAATAAGGTCTTCCATACACTGGGACAAAATATGGGGCAAAGAAAAAGAACGGGTGCGTTCCAGGAACTGGTGTGCCCTAGGAAACAAAAGATTCAGAGATGCCTATGGGTTGTACTGGGACTGAGGAGGGGAAATCATAAGGCCCTCTAAGCATCTAGGCAGAGGTGTGGCTAGGCCGCTCTCAGAAACCCAGAGCTATACTTTCCGCCCTTACTCCCCCAAACAACTATCACCACAACACAACAGGACCGCACTGGGCCTACAAGGGGCTGTCACACCTTGGAAGCGGGTCCTGACTTGGATAGATACTGAAGAGGTGTTAAAGGTCAAGTTCTACTTCATCACACAGCAAAGAGCCATTTTGGCCGAAAGTCAGTTTGTTTGAGGGACTGGAACAATCATTTTTATGAACAAAGGAGTGGGAAATTCATCAGAGATTTTCCAAACATATTTATTTAGTACCAGGCAGTACCACTGCATTTCACGAAGTTAATGACCTGAGTTTAACTCTGTCTATGGATAATATTTCTATTTTTTTCCACTCAAAGATGGGTTATTGCTGGTTTAAAGAAACAGGAGAGCTTGAATGGCCCAGGACACAGAAATTACATTTGAGCGATAACTTCCCTTAGCCTTTCATTTTCATGGTTCCCTAGCTCAGTAACCCTCAGGCCAGAGCAACAATCCACCTCTCTGGGATTAATGTTTATCTGCCTTTTGAATTCAGCCCTGACTTTGAGAGGTGCCTGAGATCTATCTTCCCGAAAAGAGTGCAGGTTCTGGTGACCTACAAACTGTCTGATTCTCTTCCTTATATCGGGATTCCGTGTGTTAAATTTAGAAAATGGATTGTTAGAACTGGAATAACTTAGCCTTAACTACTTTTATTTTACCCGAGAAGGAAATCGAGGCCCAAGGAAGGGGACTGAAGTGCTCCAGGGGATGAGGGCAGTTCGTGACCAAAGACAGACGGGCTTAAATCCACACCTGCTAATTTAGTTTTCTTCCCAATATGTCGAATTACTCTCTTTAAACTCAGGGAGAAGGCCTTTTCGATTAGAGGAGCAGATGCTTTTAAATGCCTCACCTTCTTACAAAATTGAAAAGTAAAATCAGGAAAGAAAAGCAGCAATAGTACAGTAACATAATTTATGGGACTCCGTCTGAATGATTCTAGGAAGAATATCGGTCTAAATAAATCAAACCCAGACTCAGTTTCTCCTTCTCTGACTCCCAACCCCTTCCTCCTAGACTAACAAAGTTAACCTAAAGAGTAAGGTACAAAACTCCGAAGGGGAGAATCGTAGGCATGGGAGGAAGGCCTGAGCAGTAGGCTGAATTATTTGAACAATTCTTTATAATGACTGGAACGAGTTGGTTTCCTTCTGAACCCTCATACTGTTTCATTTACATTTTCACACTTTTGGTTTTACTCTCTTGATCTGCTGCCCTTGCTAAGTTCTAAAAAACCTGGAGAGTAAAGAGAAAGCTTTCTTTCTATGGTCATCAGAATATGGATTCTCTGGCCTCCTTTGCATACACAAAGCCAGACTGAAGCATATGTCAGAGAGAAATGCCAAGATAAAAATATTTGTTGCAATATTTGTCATACAAAGAGATGTAATATGGCTGTATAGATGCATGTGCATATATGTATATGTGCCAGACCGATATCTTTTCAGAGAGGCCGTATCTACTATATCCTGGGGTGCTATATGTCCATTATATGCTTATATATTCATACTTTTCTTTCTATGAACTAGATCTACAGCTATGATGTACATACATGCAATGTACGCCTTTAATATATGCATGGACATCTTTATAACATAGCAGAGTAGTATATATAGTTACATGCTACATTTTCCACAAACAAATATACAGGATATGATATGCTTGTAGGTCATGTAAATTTCTCATGCTACTTCCTTCCTTTCGAGTTCTCAGAGTCAAAGACCCAGTTGTCCTTTTTTTCAGGGCAAAGGATCCCTAGAAAGAGAACGCACAGCTGTAGGGGAAGAAGCATTTTTTTCCCCATCGGATACAAATGCAAGTGAACAAACACATTGAGTCTCTCCCCCCGCCTCCAATTCCTTGAGAAAGGCACAAGGCTGTTAAAAGACCACATTTGCAGGGAACCACTGCAGAAAAATCTCCCAGTTCAATGGCTGTATTCCCTCTGTGCCAAATCCCTTTTCTGTAGCCAGAAGAGACTTCCCTTAATTCTACCTCCGAAATCATATAGAGGTATTACTGCTTCTAATACAACCAGCAGAGTACTTTGGGTACCCCTTCTACAGTGGTTTATTATTCAATTCAATTCAACAAGCATTTTTCAAGGGTTTGTTATTTTCAAAGCTTTATGCTTGGTGCTGGCTAGATGGTTAAATGGATAATTTTAATATTCTCATCAGGATCTAAATATAGGCATTCTTTTTGTTTTTTATTTTTACCATGGGATATGGGCCATTTTATACTCTTCCTCTAGCTCTTGAGAGGCAACATAGAATGAAAAATGTCTTGGACTGGGAGTTAGGGGCCTGGGTTCTGGATCTGCCAGTTATGTGGTCTCATGTGAGTCTCAGGTCTTCATTTTTATCAGAAAAAATGAGAGGTTTGGACCTAGAACTTTAACATCTCTTGCAATTCTAATATTGCATGATCCTACTTTTTGCTATTTTTTAATTATAACATTTTGAGAGAGTTAAAGATTCATGAGCTTAGGATAGAAACTTATTTGACTTAATCTCATTCCCTTTAACTTCCAATTCCTCCCACTTGAGTAAAATATAATATTTTTTAATATAAAAGAAAAAAAAGCTTTTCTCAGAACTCTTAAAAACCAACTGTGTGTCTAAATAAACAAACTCAACCAGCTGAGCCAGCCTTTCAGGATTTGGTTTCGGGGGCAAGCAAAGATAAGGGTCAGAGTTGGTCAAGGTGAGATGCTGAAGTTACACATTCCTCTGTTATCCCCCATTATCCTGTCTGAATTAAGTAGTTCCCACCTCCCTTCTCTAGGAGGGAAGGAAAAGCTCTGAAGTGGAGAAGATGGGAAGATCTATTTGAATTCCCTCTGAACTTGTACAATTTTATATAGAGAGCAACAAAGTCATAGAGGCAAAGATAAACAGAGGCACAGGAGAGAGAGAGAGAGAGAGAGAGAGAGAGAGAGAGAGAGAGAGAGAGAGAGAGAGAGAGAGAGAGAGAGAGATCCTTCAAGAACATTTGGGAAATAAGATTCCTAAAAATGGAAAGAAATATTTAAAAAACCGATATGCCACACAGTGGAGTTTCTTCAAAAAACTGGGTGAGGGAAGATTTCTGTCTTTGTGAAAATGTTTCCTTTTGTGTGTTGGTGAGAGTAAGGAAAGGAGGGGACCAAATAACAGAGAGTGGTCTTTCTACTCTCTGTGTCTGATCTTTATACCTCAGAAATATAGAATTCCCCCCCCTTTTGGTGGGAGGGAGGAGTTTTCTTAGAGTGTGGCATCTGCAGATTAAAATCAGTTATTGTGAGTACTGATAGGTGAAACCAACCTCCCAGATAATTTAGGAGAACAGGAAAATTGGGGAGAGAATTTGAATTTTTAAAAATTAAGCTTTAAAAATATTAGGGGGAAGGCATATACAAGCTACATGGAGACTTTACTATTAATATTACCATTCCTTTCAAAGCACTACCACATAGCTGCTCAAGAGGAACCAGATATAAACTCTGCACATTTCTTTTTGGTAAACCCAAGAGAGAAGAGCTAGTTGTGTCTATATCCTTTTTGTTTATTGTGGAGGGGACCACTGGTATAAGGAACCCTTCAACTTCTATCAAATATTGCAATCTAATAGTTTTAGAGAATTCCATGTGGTACTGAGGTCGTTACTTGCCTAAGTTGACAGCCAGTATTTGTCAGAGGCAGGATTTGAATTTAGGACTTGCTGAATCTCTAACCAACGTTCAAAAATCTGGTGAGAGCTAAGTCTTGATCGACAATGGACGGGACCTGTGATTTAATTGGATATAGGAAACTTTGAGATCAGGAAACATATCTGACAATGCAGATGGGCACCTTTGTAGTTTTAGAGAGTTGTTTGGAGTGCCAAGATGTTAAATAACTTGTCCAGGGTGACAGGGAATGGAACTTGGACATATATATTTTTCTATATCGCTATAAATGAACGCATCACATCTGTATCCAAACATTAACATCTGTAGAATGTAAGCTTTTTTAAGGGCAAAATTTTTTCCTGTTTTCTTCCTATTCCCAGCCCATTGAATTTGGTAATCACTTTATAAATGTTTTAAAAATAATAAGTTAGTATTAATTTAGTGGCTTTTTTACATCACTTCTGTAAGGTAGGTAGTGAAGATGTTGTTTTAGAACTTGAGGAGGTGACTCCTGGAGATGTGGTTCTCAAGGAGTTAAAACCTGGCTAGTTAGTAGAAAAATAAGGACACAAACTCAGGTCGACTGAGTTCAAGTCTGGGACTTTTCTTTTCTCACCACACCAAAGTGAGGGTAGCTTGCCAGACTGGGGATGAGTTGGCTGTTTTCTCTCCGGAAATCTTGGTTCCTGCCGGGTTTATGGGATATGGGGATAGGATAGCAGGATCTTTAGTTTGCTATAAGTAGATAGGGGAGGTCAGAGCCTCGAGTTCAGACCTGTCTTCTGTATTACTTGAAGTTAGAATAATCTTTTTCATCTATGGGAGCTGGAGGTAAGGTCACTCAAAACTGAAGCAATTTTGCCACTTATGATGGTCCTCTTTCCCCCCCCCCTCCATTTTTTTTCTTTCTTATCCCAGGTATCTGGGTTCCTCAGTCTCTTTCAGTGTATGTGTGTGTGTTGGGGTGGTGTAGGGTGGCAGGACATTGCATCTATGGAGAAGTTGCACACACTTGCTGAAGAGATATACTTCCCTGCCTTAAACTCCATTCCTTTACCCTCCCGGAATTTCTGCTTCTTCCCTCCCTCCCTCCCTCCCTTTCTCCCTCCCTTCCTCCCTCCCTCCCTTCCTCCCTCCCTCTCTTCCTTCCTTCCTTCCTTCCTTCCTTCCTTCCTTCCTTCCTTCCTTCCTTCCTTCCTTCCTTCCTTCCTTCCTCTCTCTCTCTCTCTCTCTCTCTCTCTCTCTCTCTCTCTCTCTCTCTCCTTTCTTTCTTCTTTTGTTCTCATCACCTCCATTTCCAAATATATCTCTTCCCTTATAATAAACTTCTTCCTGAATTTCTATTGCTGAGCCATCCCACTGAAATAGAGGGGCTCATCTTGTAACCACAACTTCTCAGAACACCCTAGGTGTGAGTCTCTCATCTTCACCCCACAATTCCCCCTACCCATCTCTTTGGTATTAGAGCAAGATGGAGGGGGGAGCGGGAGAAATGCTGTCAAGGAGCCTGTTCTCACAGTGTGGAGATGAGGGGATTGGAGAAGGAAAAGAAGAAGGAAGAACGAGTTTTCTGTGTCTTAGAAACTCTGGTTCTACTCTTATCAGGAAAGAGAAACAGAAATAAATCCCCCCTTCCCACCCCGCCTTGCAGGCTATAAATCTGGTGGATAGCAGTGCTATTGACTCATATACCCAACTTTTCTTTCCCCTGATAGATGAACTCCTCGGTTTAAAAGATTACAGTAATCACAGGAGGACAGTGTAAATCGAATCTGATAGCAATAACTTTCGGGGAAGGTCAGGCTCAAGTGAAATGTTACCAAGCAACAGGCATTTTGTTTGCAAAATACAATCAAAGAGCATTGATGAGAAATTCTTCCCTGCCAGCCAGTCAGCACTTTCTACTAACAGCTTTACAGGGGAAAAAGAAGTAAATCTTCATAAATCACATCCCCCGGAGCACTTGCAGCCCCTTTCTGGAAATGTTGCACTTCTTCATAGATGGGGAGGAGGTAGTGGCTCCAGGAGAGAGCCATCTGTCTTCGGTTCTCCCTTCCTTCCTTCCCCCCTTTTCTTTCCTTTATTGACATTCGCTCTGTGTTTTCTCCCTTGCTGCTCTCACAGAATCTCAGAATTGGAAAGCACTTCAAAGATCATCTTGCCCAATAGATATCAGCACAAGAATCCCTTTTCCAACGTTGACAAGTGATTATCCTACACTGATTATTGACTTCTTGTCAGGGAAGGGGGAACCCACTAGCTGCACTGCCTTCATTCCATTTTTAGATAGTTCTCTTAGTAAAAGCTGGCAGATGTGTACATACACGCGCAAACGTACATGTGTATGTATATCTTTATATACACACAGTATGTCTTTAAGGTTTGTAAAGTGCTTTACAAAAATTCACTTATTTTATTTTCACAACAATTTTAGGAGGTAGGTGTCATAATTATTATTATCCCCATTTTACAGATAAGGAAGCTGAGGTAAATAGGCTGGGTGATTTGCTTAGGGTCACACAACCAGTAAGTGTCAGAAGTTGGATTTGAACTCAGGTCTTCTTGATTCCAGGTCCAGCATTCCATTCACTGTATCATCTGACTTTCTTACATCAATTGTAAATCTCCCCTCTTTCTAATTATCACCTATTGTTCCAAGTCCTGTTCTCTGGGCCAAGAAAAATATCTAATCCTCCTTCCACATAGCTCTTCAAAATCCACTTTCTTCCCTTGCCTTGCCTTGTTTTCCCTTCCCCTCCCCTCCACTCGACATTCTACCTTTCATTCCTTTTCTATCCTTTTCTCTCTTACTTTATCTCTCTTCCCATTTCTTCCTCTTCTTGCCTGTTGCCACAAGTCGACCTACTCTATTTTTTTTTTTTTACTGGAACAAGATTGACCATTCAACTGGAAACTGCTTTTTGAGGTGATAGCAACGATAAAATTGATGGCACCAGTAGAACTGCCTATTCAAAATGATGTTATTGAGTTTTAAAAAAATCATCTTATATCCCTTTTGTCTATACCAGCTGAAATTTACTTCCAGAGGGGCAAAGCCTGGTCGTTAAATTAAGGGCAGACATAATCTTTCTTTTACTAGAAAATTGTCAGCAAATGAGAAACTAACTAGAAAGTAGAAGGAAAAAAAATCTGATTTTTTTCTGATGGTTAGATAGGTTTTTCAGTAGTTTTCCCTGCCCTTCTTTAATTCCCGATCACTGAAAAATGCCTCTTTCTGATTAAAGGAAGAGAGCACAGAGACTAGACTTTAACTTTTGAACAGCATTAGTGGGAGTGCACTGCATTTAGGACTTGGGATTTTGCAAAATCTCTTATTCCAAATCATTCCTTAGCTGGGCCATCAGTCAATACTGGGTGTCAGGAGCCATCCCTTCCTTTAAAATTTACTGTGGCTGCCCTTCTAATAACGTGAAAAAGGAATGAGAGCTGTTTACTCTTCATTTTCTCTTGGTTTGTTGTTCTTATCTTCTGGAAAAATTAGGATAAGTGATTTCACTGATGTAGGGAACTTCCCAATGAGGAAGCTTTCCCTACAACTGCAGTTCACCATCTTCTCTGCAATTGGTCGTCTTAGAACAGGGTTTCTTAGCTTTTTTCAAATCATGAGCCCCCTTGGCAGTCTAGTGAAACCTATGGACCCCTTCTCAGAATAATGTTATTAAATGCATAGAATTAAATACATGGACATAACAAAGCCACTTATATTGAAATATATTTACCAAAATATATATTTAAAAACCCCAACAACAAATCCATGGTCCCTAAGTTCAGAATCTTTGTCTTAAAGAATTTCTTCAAGCATTAAGAGGTTAAGTGACTTGTTTAGGGTGACATAGTATGTATCCGAAATGGGAACTAAATTCAGGTCTTCGTGGCTCCAAGGTCAGCTCCCATAGTACATCTATTATGAGACTTATTCCCCATAGTGCTTCTAGTTATCAAAAAGAAAAAGAATAATAAGTACAGAGCTCCTATTTGAAGTTCGGCTGGGGAGTTCTTCTGTTAAAACCTCCATTTTTTGTGTTGCACCTGATAGCTCGCTGTTAGATATGCATGTGCAGAGTTGTTGTTGTTTTAAATGAACTCCTGTTGAGAGGAGTGTTCAAGTGAGGAGGAAAGCACAATATGCATTTTAAACTGCTTGATGTGATTTCAAGGAGGAAAAAGGACTTCTGAGTGAAGGAACATTCTTGTATGTGTCTGTTTACGTATATTTGTGTTTGTTTTCCTGTGGAACTTAAAAGGTGACATGTTTATATAGACATGATGGAATATAGTACATGAAAATACTGCATTTTGTGGTAGCAAAAATCCTCTTCACCTACCTAAGTGGAGAATTTATTGTAAATATGCTCTGGATTTTTTCAAAATGGTTGAAATGAACATTTTGAAAAAATTATTAAAAAAAATACCAGCAAGATTATTTTTGGCCTGAGATTTAAAGCAGGAAGAATCCTCTGAAGAAAGTCTGAGTGTAACAAATTGTAACCTGACTCAATCATTTGGTTTTTTTGTTGTTTTAGTCAAATAGCTATGGAGGTGGAGCCTGATTCAGGGCATAGTAATCTATTTACCTATTTTGAAAAGCTTTAACAGGTTGGAAACAAGGCATATAAAGTGTTATCCTTAGTAAAAGTTAACCTTTAAAGGATGATCTGTGTACATATTTCCTTTAAAAATCTATATACATAATGTGTTGAATGTGTCATCATTTGGACAAGGAAAAACATTTACACTTAAAATGAAGAATTCAGTTAAAAGTCAGGCTATTTTAAAGTAGCTAGATTTGTAGTGTTGTATGGAGAGAAGTATTGGAGTTCAGAGTGGTGTTGTTTTTTCACTTTTCCTACAAAGACAGAATATCTTTTTCATAGGTACAATGAGGCTACCAATTTAATCTTCACTCCCCACTTTTTAAAGCTTTATTTGTCATCGAGGTTTTTATTTCCATTTTTACTAATTTTTACATTTATATCTATTGATTACTCTCATTTCAGCCTTTGTGCTGAATGAAATCCTGGAGATTTTTTAAAGCTAGAATAATTTCTATTAAGTGCCTAACCCAGAGAGTTTATTTATGAAAAACTTCAGTGGAAATCAGGAAATTTGATTTAAATATTTTATTTAATTTTCTGTGAAAAAAATACTGAAAGCTAATCCTGTAATTACTTATAATTTTTACAAGGGAATAATTTAATGTGAATTTGGTTTAGGCACAGTAATAGCACAAATATTAGGTGTTGTAGCATAGCAAATAGAATAGAGACTGAACCTGTAATTTCATTGTTATAAGCAACTCCCAAGTGAGGAAATTCCCTCTACTAATGCAGGTCAGCACACAGTCAGTACATTAAAAAGACAAGACTTAAACCCAGATATTCCTGGCTTTCCAAAGCAACTCTATATCTCTTGGATTGTTCTGTCTCTCATAATACAGCAAATGTGCAATACATACACACTTGTATATGTATGTATGTATGCATGTATGTATATATGTATATGAAACTGTATACCTGATGTGTTAATCCAACAGGAATGAATGTCTAGTGTAGCAGTCATCCTCGGTGAGAGCAGGGCTGATTTTGTTCTATTCAAATACCCCTCTCCCCCCCAAAATCAAGGCATTAACAGCCTTGGAGTTTTATGGGTATTTCATATGCCTGGGCTTACCTGGTGGAATTTATAGATGCATCCTATGATGTGAAATATCTGGAGGATTCCCTTCCAGTGTACTTTCAATTTCCTATGTAATTCTCCTAATTCTCTTGATAACTCAAGCTCAACTGGTTCAAATATAGTGGATTTGAACTTGTCAAGTCCATCCAACTCAATTGCAATTTCATAACCATTGGTTGCAACCTTAACTCTGGGCAGCTGTGTTGCAAATATATGCCCTTAGTCACAAGGGAGACCAGATGAGAGAATGTGGATGGATCAACACAAACCTATCACCACTATTTGAAAAACAGCTGAAAGGGTATGCTCCACAGCACATCAGCAATGTCATCTCTGTGGACAAAGAATAACTTTTAAACTTTTAAAAAAAGGAACTCAGAAGGCAACTTGATATATTTGTGCATAGAAGTACAGATTCCTCTGTTTACTAACCTACAAACTAACCTACTAACCTCAAAGAAGATATGTGGAGCAAAAATGGAAAATGCTGTTAGCTTGCCTGTGTTGCTCATCCTTTTCTTTAATAATGTTTTATTT